>PVKA01023003.1:0-36257 GCA_004027165.1 Ctenomys sociabilis | reverse complement strand
GTAAGGTGTCAGGCACCTGCCTCTCCGGAGCAGAGCTGGCCCTTGGGGACACTGGGGCAGTGAGGTGTCTGAGGGCTGACACATTTGGGGTCATTTCTCACTTTCTGCTGCCACTGCCCACAGATGGTTTCTGGTTCTCTGCCTGGCAGCCTGTCGGCTTGTTCTGGCCATGAGGGATAGAACCCAGCATCCTGGCTCAATGGCACCAGAAGTAACCATTTATTATGGTGGCTCCCATCCAAGGGTGAGCTGGCCTGGGCGTGACTGGATGCAGGAGCTGAAACATGGGGTCAGGGCCACCAGCGCCTCTCTTATCCACAAGAACCTGGGTACAGGAATCAGCAGAGAAAGAGGAACACAGGCGAGGAGCAGAGAGACCATGGTTGAGGCCTGGCAGGGGCTTCAGGATGGAGGCTGCAGGGAGTGGGTGGGAGGCAGGCAGGGCAGTTCCGAGTGTGCCAGGGCAGGGAGTCTGAGCCCCTCCACACAGTGCGATGAGCACCAGTGCTTGCCCCTTAAGGCCTAGACACGACACTGTGAATGCCACCTGCCTCTCCACTGGCTTGGTTCATCCTGCCAAGGTGGCAGTTGTCACTCATCAGAAATGCTGGTGCCAGGAAGCATGCATCTGTCTATCTTGGCTCTGCTGTGGGACATCTGTCCCTAGCTAGGGGCATGCTGGGATGCCTCGACAGTCCGCAGGGTGACATCCTTCCCCGCACGCCGCTCTTGGTCACGTAGACTTCGGAGCACTGGGATTTTCTCCAACATCTCACAGCTGACCTTGGACCATATGATGCCCATTGGCTTTGGGCGCTCACAGTGTGTGGTGATGACCCTGGTGGGAGTGAGGATATAGCCGACTGTGAGGTCGTGGTACTCAAGAAGCGCTTCTGGGAAGTCCAGGACCTGGCAGTCATGTACAAGGGTGACCACAGGTGTCCTCTCGCAGACAGCTCCCATGGACACCATCATGGCATACTCGAGGTCTGCGTAGCCTTCTCCCTTGCCGATCCTCCAGCCTCGCTCTGAAACAGCCACGGATCCCACTACCACCAAGTCCACAAGGACACTGCAGTCCAGGCCCACGGGGGTGCTGAAGCTCCTCACGCCCTGCGAGCTGGCCCGTTTCCGAAGCTCCGAACTGGTTGCCCCAGGCGGCACCGCGATCCTGTTGAACAGTCCGGACCTCAGCCGTGGAGTTGGGACCAACAGTGTTTTTTTGCACTGCAAGGCCAGCAGCCGCACACCTTCCAGCGGTTTGTCTGGGTCCACCTTTATTTCCTGTGTCCTGGCAAAAACGTCCAGATCCCGGATGTTCTGGCCAGCCAGGTAAGAGCCCTTGAAGTTGGGAATCCTGTGGTGCACAGGCCGAGGGAAGTCGGCCACGTCATGAGCCTCCATGTAACTCCAGATCTGCTCCCGGATGTCCTGCTTGGAGACACCCGCCCTCAGCTCCATGGCGCCGCCTTCACCGTCTTCTCACTTTATATGACTGTCCACATCACATCTTACTTCCTTACCTGTCTGTTTACCCTGACAAAAGATGGATATGTGCATGAATCAATAAATATAGGGCCTTCCAATTGAAAAAGAAAGGGCAGTATTTTAATATTAAATTTTATTTTACTCTAAATTATTTTAATATTTTATATATCTGTATTAGACATCAGCATTTCCCTTGCATAAGATGTGTATTTAAGTTCTACATCAAATTATTTTTTAAGGATATTCTCATTGATTTCACCAATTTATTTCAATTTGTGTTTTGTGAATACTAAAAAAATAGAGAAGATAGTCATCAAATATTGTATAAATGTTCTCTGAGTTAGATCTGAAATAATTTTATTTTTATGATGTTCTTTGTGCTTCTTTTTCTTCCTTGTTCTTTTGACATACTTTCATACTTACTCTGTTTTTGATTTTCAAGGAGATACATCTTCACTTTATTGCAAGAGATAAAGCATACCTCCAAAATGAAATTATTTATTTTTTTAATTTAGTCCCAAACTTAGTGTGCAGATCACAGAACATAACTGAGAATCAACTTTCCTCTCCACTTCATAATTATAGCAAAGTCCTGAAAGACATTGAAAAATCTCAGAAAGGAGTCATTTGTAAAACAATAAATGCCTGAAGACAGTCTTTAACAATACATTAAGATTAAACTCAACTTACTCTTTTATTTTTATGTTGTTGGAGTCTCCAAAGTAGTTAGCATTCACAGATACCATTGGTAGCCAATCAGCATTCTCCACATCTAACAATTAAAGATACAAAGGAATTGACTCTATAGTTGGACAATGGGACTTCTTCATTATCCAGCCTGAAACAGTAGGTCAGTTAATATAGGCAAAGGAATTATATAAATTCTGGAATAGGATATATTCTCCCTAACAGATTTTTTTTTGAGGTAGAGGCTCACTATGAAATCCAAAATGACTGTAAGCCTAGGCTGCTCTTGAAATTGAGGCAATCAAGATATTCCTCCTATCTCAGCCTTCCAAACCCTAGTATGAAAAGCATGTGCCCCCATACCCAGACACAGATAATTGAAAGAACTGTCCATATCATATGAGCTTTAAGGTTTGAGAAGTATGTTACAACCAAAATACTTATGTAGAACATTATGCTAATAATTTAATCATGAAAAAATATCTGCACATACTTTTCAAGGACTACAAACATTTCCTACAATCAAAGTGAAATCTGAACAGCAGGCATAAAGACTGAAAACAGAGTTTGTCTTCAGAGTGATACAGTCCCAATAAGCCCAGGTAACACTGTATGTTTTAGATACAAGAGGTAGCATGCACGGTGCTGCACTGAATTCCCTAGTTATTCCTTTGAACAGCCCCTATGTGATTACTTATACACACAGTTTACCAACACCAAAGCTGAATTCAGGAAGCCCAGATAACACACATGAAAGACTCTCTGCCAAGTGGTTTTATTCTTTTCATATTTAGACCTAAGAACTGATTATTTCAGTCTTTCTGATTCCTTCAAAATACTTGTTCATAGGTTGTTGTAATTCGAGGATTATTTTCTTAATATTTCTTTCCCGTTAAGGATCTCTCTGAGACATTCGTTATTTTAAAGCTGCCATTCTGTGGCTCAGAAGCTCTCTACCGCTGACCACCTCAAATTAGCCTTCTTAGGCCGTTTTCTGGGCCACTTTTGCTCTATATGCCTCAGCGAAGAGCTAGGCAGATGACTCCAATCACAGTCCTGCTGCCTGTGATCAGCCATGATGATAGAGTGCAAACTAAGCTCATTTTAAATTACTATGAAAATGTCAGCTTTTATGACAGTGGACCTTTTCCTCCTTCTGATGATTAGTTTTACATGTCAACTTAGTTGTACTATGGTAATCAACTATTCAATAAAACACTAATTTAGGTGCTGCTGTGCAAGAATTCTGTGGCTGTGACTATCACCTACAGTGACTTGACTAGAAGCACAGACTTCTTCACTGGGTGGGCTTCACCTAATCAATGACCTTCAGAGCGAAAATGAAATATTGTGAGAGCGAAGAAATTCTGACCTGGCCTCCAGGCAAGCGCTTATGCCTCTGGGCCATACCCCAGTAGCCCCAGGCCTGCAGCATGTGCTCCTGCTCTACATTTTCAGTATATCACACTGTCCTCACCTCAGACTGCCCAGCCCTCATGATCCATGAGCAGTGCCCGAAAATCAATCAATCAATCAATCAATCAATCAATCAATCAATCTACCTACTTATCTATCTATCTATCTATCTATCTATCTATCTATCTATCTACCTACTTACCTACCTACCTATCTACCATCTATATATCAAGTTTCTCTGCACAAGTCTTACTAATAACATTGCGTGACAATATCTATCAATGTTCCTTGAAAAGAGCTATATGTTCATTATATGTTCAGTTGTTTCTTTCCATTTATACTGGAGACGTAGTAGTACAGAATACCTTCTCAATTAATATAGGCAAAATGACATGATTAACATGAAAAGAAAGGTAAAAATCCCTAAAATGACTTATGGAAGATAGATCATTAAAATATTTCTTGATGTAAAAGTATTGCACCCACTCCACACAAATCAAGTCCAATGACACATCCTTTTGTCCAGTTTCCAAGTAAGATTCTCCTTACCTTTGTTGTCATTTTTGGAAAATTTTTAAAATATTAACATGAACTATTTAGTATTTAGCTTTTGAAGAAAATGTGTCTAATTCTTCTAAGTACTTGTGCTGAGTAACTATAAAATTGTGACATCCTATCAGCATATTTTGCAAAAGAATCCCGGGGTATATGTTCTAAGTATAGGTAATTATTGGACAGATATTTTTAAATGTCCACATTCATTATATTATGTGATTTATGTGTAATTGTCTTATTTATTTATTTATTTACTGTATTTACTGTATTTTAGGGAAGGGTCTATAGGGTGCTCAAGGTCTCACTACTAGACTGGACTTATTGATCCACCTGTTTATAGCCTCCCAAGAGGTGGGATTACAGGTGCACCAACATGCCCAGACTCATTTTCTGTCTCAGTAATCCCTGGGGGCAGGGCCAGCACAGCAGACCAGGGTATGGAACACACCCCCCACACACCCTCACCCTTTAATCCTCTGAGCTATTTGGCCGACCAACCATCTTATAAATTTTTTGTCTATTTGTTTTGTTTTGTTTTATGGCAGAATCAGGGATTGAACTCAGACCTTTGCGCTTGCCAGGAAAGCACTTATTTTATTGAACCACCTCCCCAGCCCTTTGCTTGTTTTGTACCAGGGATAAAAGTCAGGACCTTCCACTTGCCAGGTAGGCACTTATGCTACTGAACTGTCTCTTTAACTGTAATTGTCTTTTATATGCAATGTGTTTATAAAACTTATAAAATATATACTTTTAAACTGATAGCACTGCCTTTTACTTCACCAAACTCCAGGACTGGAGTGAAAAGTTTCTAAAGTTTACATTTTGGTGTAATATTTGTAACCCTTCTTGCCTAATATTAGTGTTTTAGGTAAAAAGCACTTATATGAAAGCACTTTTTCCTGTCTTCTACCCATCTTGTCTAAAACCATATAGGAGCAAGCAAACAACTACCAGTCAAATCTTGAGATTAATATTAATAGACCAACATTTTGTTTTCAGAAGAATTGTAGAAACACTATTTCACTGAAAGGCGACTTTCTGTGGTTAGCATGTTTCCCTCATCCCAGTGGCCGTTCAGCCTAGTCAAAACACAGTAAATTGCTTCTTATTCCTGTCTACTTTTGAACCTGTGACTGGCTGAGCTGAATCATGGACATCACATCTGTATTAAGCTAAATAAAAAGTTTTACAGTGGCAGAACTGGAAGACTCGCTTTGTCCTTCAATGTTTTGGTGATTATAATACTTTGCATGAAGTAGGGTGACATTCAGAGCATTATGAGAAACTCACTTTTAACACTAGATGTTTTACTAAAAGGCCTCTACATAGGTAGGTGCACACAGGCCTAGGAGAGCCAGCGAGGCACGGCAGTATGCGGACACAGTGGTGGGAAAAGGATGAGAATGATTCTGCTGAAGCTTCACAGAGACTGGGAAGCTGCAGCTATTGGTCTTCTCAACAAGAATTCCTACTGTAGAAGACAGCAATTGCCCAGTTGAGGAAAGAAAGAACACGGTTGTTAAGAGTGATTAACGACTCAGTCTTTACCTTTCCCAACCCTCTATTTTCATTTGATACCTTTGATCACGTAATCAGAAGCCACAATGCAATGCAAAAGGGAAGATGCCGTAAATTGGAATAAACGATGTGCACATACCAAAGGTCAAACACAGAGTTTCAAGGAGAAAGACAAATTGATCTAACTGCACCACACACATATTTAAATTGACTTCTAGGTTACTAAGTCTGTGTTGCACAGTGCATGTTGCTGGGTATTCTGGAGATGGATGGATAAAAGACACTGCAGGAAGATGTTTACTGATCTGCTTTTCTCCCTCTTTTATTTAACTTGAAACAGAGCAAAGCCTGAAGCTCTACAAACAATAATGATCCAGATGGAAACTCTTTAAATGGGATGACATAAAACAGAGACCATAAGCAAAGGAAGAATGTTCTTGAAAGGAGGAAAGGATGTAAATAAAATAGTTAAAATGCATTCAAAGGAAGTCCATATTTAGGAGCAGAATAATTCACAATTTGTACCAAAAGTCAGACCTAATTTCTCAGGATATGTGGAAGAACTTATGCAAAAACTCAGTCCCTTAAGCACCGCATAAATGGAAAGACTTCATTTTATTTCATTTATTATCTCTGAGTTTTATAAATTCCCTTCTCCATGGAGCTTCATGATACAACAAATTCAAATAATCAATAAACACCTTTTTTATGTAAAAAATTCAACATTGGAGAATAATATAATTTTTAAGAAAACTATCAAAAATCAAGTGACTGATTTGGCAGAACATGACAGTTCTAAAGCTCTCTAGACAAGTGAGACAGAGCAGGGAAAAAGACTTCTGTACTGTACTGTTTGCCCTCTAGCCTATCAGATTCTACTGTACTCGTGATACGTAAAGCTCCATGAATAATATCCACCAGAACTTAACCACTCTAAAGCAAGCACTGTATTTTCCCATGCAGTGCTCTGAATCAGTTGTTTCATTATTTCTTATTTCTCTCAGTGACAATGAGTTGTCTCGGTGATTCGGCCAAGCCCGCTTAGTGCACACTAGTTCTGCTTTTATCTCATCAACTTCTATTTTACCTAAATCTTACGTGGATGTAGAATGCCATTAATACCCCAGTCTTTGTCATTAACATCGCTCCCTTCCTCTCCCTAAAGTAACCCAATAAGGCATGTCTGCATATCAGCCTCATCTGTCATTCATTCTTCACACATAGCAGCCAAGTGAACTTCAAAATTCCAAATTCCAACCTTGCCTATTGCCTGCCTCCTGCACTCTGTGTGCTTCCCTCTAGTTTTCATCTGAGAGGCCCACGGAAACTTGCTCTCTCCTCATATCTTACTCTTCTTTCACATCATGCTTTGGTTACTGAAATCCGAGCTCTCTCATGTCTCCACATGAAGAGGTTTCTAGACTTTCCTTGCAATGTTTAACCCTGTGTTTTCTCTTTCTAATGGACCCACTGAACACGACATACCCAGAGAAAAAGAAATTAAAGTTTACAGAATTAGCCATGAAGGAAAGTAACACAGTGAAATGATAGTGATTCAGTTCTTTTGAATAACGGAGTAAAATGTGTTCTGCCAGTTATTACTCTCACAAATACATACAGGCAGTGATATGCTGCAGAATGTGAGGACAAAAGTATGTGATTCCTATTATAATTGAAGCAGAATAGTGCAATGTGTGGTTTTCAAATTTAGTAGAGTATCAGCAGACTGTGTAACTTAACAGGTAACACTCACTTCACTTTGTGAAATTCCTTAATTAAAGTCTAAGAATACAGTAAATGAGCTTTATAAATATGTGCAAATGAACTCTTATGGTCATTTTTGTGTTATCATTTTTAAGCTGTAACTTCTCTGACTTTCAAAGGAAATAGCCGATAGTCTTCACTTAGCATTATGCAAACGTTTAGCATATAAAGACAGCTTAAAAACGCTATTACTTTTGCCAGCAGGGTTTTATTAATATTTAGGCAATTAGAAAACTGAAAAAAGAGATAACACACAATTATACATTATAAAAATTTAATAACACTTCAAATAATTTTTAAAATAACGTTTAGCACTGGCTCAAGTTTGAATCCTTTCAGAAATAACAAAATTTAATTTTTCTTTAGATTTATTTTGATCAACTACTAGATAGATAATATATTTTGTTATTTAAAAGCAATCTACTTCTGCTTTTATGCATCAGCAGGTCAAAATGCTATCAGCTACAAATTTCAAAAGCAATCTAATCCTCATCAAATATTTGAACATACTTCCTATACTCATAATTTTTTTTTCAAAATTTCCTTCATTTTACACAATTTTTTTTTGTTTTCTATTATGTATTAAAAACTATGTTAGAGACCTCTGGTACAGAAGAAATATAAATACTCCCTGGCATTATGGTAATACCAATTCTTTTTTTTTTTTTTTTGCAGAACCGGGGATTGAACTCAGACCCTTGCGCTTCCCAGGGAAGTGCTTATTCTACTGCGCCATCTCCCCAGCCCCTGTAATACCAATTCTTAGATGACACTATTTTGAATCCCTTAAATCTTGTTTCCTATGCTTGCTTCTGGAAAGATAAATACATACATCATCAGAGAACTACATATGATTCAATGAGGACAGAAAATAATTACTGTATCTTGTTTACCCTTTAACTGTGATCCTACTTGATATAGCCTAGTCCTTACTGTTTTTCAAGTGTATATATTATATGCTTAAGTTGTATTTTACCTTTCATAAAACATGTAAAGATATGTGCTTTTATAAGCCTTAAATATATTTATTTTGTTTATTATTCAGATGTTGTTTTCTTAGTAAAAGTTACTTTCCTATCAGAATGCTCCAATTGTGGTTATTATTCTTCCATAATTAATGTTTGTTGTAGTGAGGGCTTGCAAGGGGAACAGTTTAATACAGGACATGTAGGGATCCATTAGTCTTACTGTGAATGGCTCTACCTAGGGAGACACGTTGCCAGCAATGAGACAGATAGATCAAAAGCTGGGCTAGGTAGTCACTATCTGCCTGATGGGTAAGACTAATCATACAACAAAACAATCCTTTATTTATACTTAGGCAAAGTTTGTAACACCCGACACAAGGGTGCCTAGTGACTAATAGCCAGCCTGAACCAGACAGGATGTTCATCTCAGGGCTGAGGTAGCTTGCTTGCTTTAGGCACTGAGGCCCTGTCCCACCTACACACATTTGATCTATTTCTTAGCTTCCTGAGGCTCCAAACAAGGACACATGCTTTATAGGATTATTTTAAAATACTCACCCCAAGAGTCAACTACGAAAGAGTACAACAAATTTGTCCATGCACTGAAACCTGCAAAACACAGCTGAGGGCCTGCATCCCATTTCAAGGTCCTCCACGAGTCCAGCTGGAAGCTGAGAGCTGCAACAATATCACCTGCAAGTCTGAATCAAGGATCTGCACCCGGAAGGCTCAAAGGTGTGGGTAGAAGCTAGCCAGGCTGTGTGAGTGGGATGAAGGATCTGTCTCAGCAGGCTGAGGGATCTGCACTGGAGCCAGGAAGCTGCATTCAAAGTAAAGGTCAGAGACCCTTGGAAAGAACTCCAGCATCCTCGGTGACAGCAAGAAGCGGAGCTCCTCTGATGACAAAACAGCGGAGTTTATAACTGGTAAACCAGCGTGACCAGCTTCTCTATGAAGTGACATCTCCCCAACTAGTACCACACTGATTTAGTTCAGTGGGGTGTTACAAGTTGACCATGAGCTAATTTACCACATTGATATATTTATTCATGGATAAGTTTATAATGTCATACTTCCATATTCAGGTTAATTTATTACCATGATTTTGTTGTCATTTTGAGACAGAGTTCCACTATGCAGTTTAGACTGGCCTTGAACTCACTTCGTAGCCCAGACTATCTTAGAGATTGCAACAAGGCTCTTGCCTCTGCCTTCTGCATGCTGAGGTACAGGTGTGCTCCAGTAATATCACACCACTCATTTTTTTCTTCTAAATTTTTCATTTTTCAATTAGTGCTCAATAAAGAAGATGATTGAGTGGAGATACATCACTATATAAGAATTTATAAGACAGGCTTACAATGGCTGCCCACAGAATCAGCTGTGGAAGAGTGCAAAAGAGCTGCCAATGGGCTGCAAAATCTAAAAGATCCAGTCAGAGGATGATGGGGCTGGAGCCCATGGGAGTGTCCAGTGCAGGCCCGTATCAGGAGGCCAAAGTCTGTAAGTGAAGGCTGAAGAATCTGCCCTGGACAGGCAGAGATGGCTTCCAAGATGAAAGTGAAGGCTGTAGCTCCTCCAAAGAGACAGAAGCTTGCCTTCCTTCTTCCTTTCTGTTATTCAGTTCAGGCTACAATCCTAATGACTGATACCTCACCAACCAAGGGTGGGACTTCTATCTTCCTCAAATCTCTTCAGTTACACCCAGAATTGTTCCACTTGAATTTAACTGGGCGTTTCTTCCTGAAGTTGACATAATCCATTAACTAACACAGCAGACAAAGGAAGCTATAGTTTTTCTTCCTTTACTTAAATACCTTTCAGGTTGTATTAGCTATTTTCTTATCACTGGTATCCAGTACCCCAAACACACAATTTAAAGGAGGAGAGCTTTCTTTTGGCTTTATACTTTATGTTTATAGAGGTTTCAGTCTACAATTGTCTGACTCCAAGTCAGAATGGCATGGCACAACCATGGTGGAGGAGAAGCTACGTAAGGCACAGTGGCAGAGAAGCAAAATGTCAAGATTGAACTCAAAAATGGAGATACAACCTTGCAGGCCACACCCACAGTATCCCGCCTCTTTAGACCTGGCTCCACTTTCAAAGAGCAAGGTGTGTACCCCTACAATTAAATTCCTTCCAAAAATGCTTTCATTATATGAGGCTTTCAGGGTGCCTCTAGAGTAAAGCATAGCACACATAACAGGGAATATAGTTCTTAAAAAAGATACACCTTTCCAGGGCTTGGTTTTTAATTTGTATGATCTCTCAGTGTAACAACTCAAAAAGATAAAATATCTTTTTGAGAAACTATAGAAAGAGTAGGGAGAAAAGGATCCAGTCAGGCAAGATTTACTGCACCACAAATTTTGGAGAAAAATGAAGATTTGAAAAACTATGAAGTGGTAAAAGATGATGGTACAGAAATTAGAGCAATATACTGTCTAGTAACTTGACAGTCTCCATTGTTAGGGCTTTCTTAATTAATCTTGATCTTTTTCTCTCCTTTCCCAACCATCTCCATATTATTTTTAAGTTGTCTAAATTAAGTTAGATGAAGTGTATCTGTCATCTATCTATCTGTCTGTCTGTCTTTTTTTTCTTTCTTTCTATATAGCATCTAGATAGCTAGCTGTCCCTACATTGATTCTCCTATGATAGTGATGTTTATTTTGAAATTCTGGAACTTTTTTTCAAAGTTTTCTACACATAAAAATTTAGAATTTTCTTGGGCATATTATTGTTTCATCTAAAATCGGAAACATTTATCTGACAAATAATAGCAATATTATAATGGCATTAAGCCATTAAGTTTCCTGCCAAAGCCTTTCTTTTTTTTTGGGGGGGGGGTCTGCGAGAGAGAGAGAGAGATATGGCCATCCTCCAAAGAAATCTGGTATTTATTTGTTTAATTATTTTTTAAATTTATTTTTTATTTTATTGAAGTACAAATATCAATCAGACAGTTTCAAGACACCACCTTAACAAGACAGATTCATTAAATTAATACATTGCAAACTGTTTTCATAATGTTTTGGTATTGTACAAGGTGCATACATGATATTATATTTACAGATATTATTTTAGCAGATGTCTCTTATCAGTAAATTAAGAGTGTAGCTGCTTATCTTATTTGTTATACCTGAATTATATCAAAAATTCAATAATTATTTCCCTAGTGGATGACCATAGTACTAGAAGCCGACATAATATCCTGTCCAACCACCATTAGTGCAGATCTTGCCTCTCATAGGATTATGTAGAAGCACAGTGTTATCTATCCCAACTGTACTGTCTATACACACACATCATGATTTTTCCTTTCTATACCCCTTCCTTTGTCTACATCTGTCAAAGGTGGGCACTCCATTGTCATTCAACTAACTTAGGTGCTTGAACTTGACACCACAATCCATCACAGACCAGCATTCCACAACAATAGTGAGTTATTCAAAGAAGTTGTCGACCATAGCCATTTACAGGCCAATCTCCCTCATGAACATAGATGCAAAAATACTCAACAAAATCCTGGCAAATAGAATGCAAGCAAATCATCAAGAAGATCATACACCATGACCAGGTAGGATTCATCCCAGGGATGCAAGGATGGTTCAATATTCGAAAATCTATAAATGTAATACACTATATTAATAGACTGAATCTAAAAATCACATGATCATCTCAATTGATGCAGAGAACGACTTTGACAAAGTCCAACATTCATTCATTTTCAAGGTCCTACAGAAAATTGGAATAGATGGAATCTATCTTAACTTGATAAAAGCCATCTATGACAACCCAAAAGCTCATATAATTTAAATGGGGAAACACTGAAATCTTTTATTTAGTCTTAAATCAGGTACAAGACAAGGATGTCCTCTATCACCCCTCGTATTCAATATAGTGTTGGAATCCTTAGCAACAGCCATTAGAAAAGAGGGAGAAATAAAGGGAATAAGAATAGGCAAAAGTCTTTCTTGGCTTCCTATCATATATTTCTCTATGTCTCTGTCATTATTCCCTTCTCATGGCAACAATTGAGACAGGTGTCAAGCTTCAGTTTGGTCTCAAAATTTTCCAAAAAAAAAAATCATGCTTTTAGTAACCCAGCATACATTACAGCACCTGAACCTGTCAAGCCTATTCTCTTAAGTCAGCATTCACCAAACATGAGGACCATAAACAGGAAGGCATCTGTAATGGTTCATATATGGAGTCAACTTGAGAAATTCAGAAGTTTGATTAAATGACTCAGTAGGGAGCTGAGATTTTTAGCTTGTAAACATCCTCATTCTCTGCAAGAGGAAGGCACAGACATCATGTGTGATCTAATACCCCCTGCTCCCGGGTGTTTTGTTTACACTATAAGGAGGTAAGAGAGTCTGGTTAGAGGCTGAAGCTGCTGCCCTCCTCTTTGCTCTTGGCTGTTTTCTGCTGCCAAGAAACGCAGCTCTATGCCATGTGCCCCTAAGCATGGGAGCCAGGTGAGTATAGACTGAAACATCCACATACTGTACACTAAAAAACCTTTCCCTCTTTCATTTTGAGTGTTGAGTATTTGTCCCAGCAATGAGTAAAAGTAACCATGACTAAGGACTGGCCAAATAGCTCAGCAGATTAAAGCACCTGCAAGCAGGTTCAGGGGCCAGGGGTTCGTTCCCCCAGGCCTGCGGTGCCGGCACTATCCCCAGGGTGGACTGACACAGCAATTGAGACTGGGCATGGTGACACACACTGTAATCCAAGCTCTTGGGAGGCTGTAAACAGGAGGATTACCATGAGCCGATTTAGTAGTGAGATCCTGAGTATCCTGTAGACTCTTCCCTAAAATACAAAAAAAAAAAAAAAAAAAAAAAAGCAACCAAGGTAGCATTGATTACTGATTCCTCAAGACTAATGTACAACTTTACTCTTCAATATTTCCTGTCTAGAAAGTAAACCTTTATAAGATTTGGATAATATTATTAACTGTTGTACAGCTTCCAATACATCACAACTCTTTGTTTTCTTCTTCTAAGGTATATGCTCTACAATTGTACATTTATGAGTATTTTGAATCTGTTTCCCATATTTCTGAATGTTGTCTGTGCATTCATTACTTGATACTTCATGCTTCCCGTTATGCTTTTTGTTTTTCTCGGTGTATGATTGGACACTACCCAAGATTTTCTACTTGCCCCATATCACTGCCAATTGTTTCTCCTTTGCCAAACAGTCACTAGGCTATGAAAAAGAAGTAAATTTAATGGAATTTTTTTTATTATTAAAATAGATGTCTAACTTTCTAGGTTTGAAATATTATATTAAGCTACCATTGTATGCTGCTCCCTATGGAAGTCAGTATTTTCAGTTTGTTGTCTTAGCACATCAGTTTTATTTATTTTTTTTAGGGAACGGTCTACAGGGTGTTCAGGGTCTTACTATTAGATCAGACTCATAGTGATCCACCAGTTTACAGCCTCCAAAGAGCTGGGATTACGGATGCGCACCACCATGCTCAGTCTCAATTGCTATCTCAGAGCACCCTGAGGGCGGGGCCAGCACTGCAGGCCCTGGAATCAAACCCCAGGCCTGTGAGCCTGCTTGCAGATGCTTTAATCCACTGAGCAATTTGGCCAGCCCTTAGCACATCAGATTTGAAGGCATCAAAGTCTGAGAGTTCCAGATCTTTTTAATCATCACTATTCTTATTGTACCGCACCAGCATAGTGGGGGTTATTTGCTCTGTCAATAGTGAAAAAGTTTCCTATAAATAGTAATATAATATTTTATTTTGCCAACTACAACAACAACAACAACAAATCCTCCAAATCAGTTTACTTCTGGGATTTCACAGATTTATTTAAATGTATACAGTTAGAATAGAAATCTTGCAGATTTAAGTATTTTTTTTTTGTTTTAAACTATGTAATGCCTTTTTTCTGACTTTTTATTTATTCACAGATAAATTAATATTAAGAAATGCACTTAGGGAAGCACAGTAATGCAATGGCACCGCTTGGCTTGCTGTGCTGCCCCTCCCATGGTGTGCTGAGCTACCATGGAATCTGGGCTTGGAGGCCTGGGCCTGTAAGGCCAGTGCTGAGGAGGGTGAAAAAAAGAAGATCACTATGAGTCTGAGCTGCATAATAAGACTGTTTACCAAATAAATATTTTTAAATGCATACCTTACTTGTACATATCACAAATTACATTTCATAGGGAATATATAAAACATCTATAGATGACTGATAAATAGATTTGTATCACAATTCATGACATCTATACAATCATTAGTAATCATGTTACATCCCATGGAGATATGAAAAATTTGCCTTTTTTAATTTTTGATAAAATAAAACAAAGCCGGGTGTGGTGGTGCAGGCCTGTAATCCTAGCACTCGGGAGGCTGAGGCTGGAGGATTGTTGTGAGTTCGAGACCAGCCTGAGCTACAAAATGAGCTTAAGGCCAGCCTGAAATGCATAGTGAGACCCTGCCTCAAAAAGACAAAATAAATAAATAAATAAATAAATAAATAAATTAAAATAAAATAAAATAAAACAAAAAACAATCCCCAGAACGGGGATTGAAATCAGGCCCTTGCACTTGCCAGTGAAGCGTTTATTCTACTGAACCATCTTCTCAGCCTCTGAGGCAAAAAATTTGATAAAAATAAGAGCTTTGCTTTCAACTAACCACAGTAGAAGCTTTTATACTTATTATCAACTAATGTTGGTCAAACAGTCATCCATATAGTGGTCCATAAAAACATTTAAATCTCAGAAAATTAATACTAAATCATCCTTTTTTACATTATACCTGTAAAATTAATGGCCATAATTTAAAGTTTATATATGCATATATACAAAATTCAAGAAAATACAAATTGTAGAAATCATAAGAAATGACACAGAATTTTATAAAAACAAGATGACAGGGGTACATCATCTTACATTACTTCAATACTGACATTATTTTAAGTAGCAATGAGAACTGTTTGTTTGAGGGTGGGTGCATTTAGTTGTGTAACAACCTTCCACCTGACTTTGTCACAGCTGCAATTTGCTGCTCTCCACCTCCTATTTGTTTGAGCCTGAAGCAGATCTAAGGAGTCTTTGCGGAAGGAAACTTCTGGAAGGGGTAGGCAAGGATTTATTTGTTCAAAGTCACTCAAGGCAAAATATCTTAAAAAAAAATTCATTTTTCTCAGTTTGCTTTCAACATAAATTTAATGCACGTATTAAATATTTTCCTTTAAAACCCCAAACTTTGTTTTCACAGTTTTTCCTAGAGTTTCCAGAACATGTCCAACTCGAATGGTGGCCTTTTAGCTGAAACAACAGCTTCAACAAGAGTTGATACATGGTTGCAAAAATCTGGTTTATTATGTGTGAATTTGGATAAAGAGAAATCTTTCCTTTATCAGTATGTCTTTAACAGTACAGCGTAGAGATAAATTCCATGCCTGAATAAAATCAGGATGTTGTAGTCAGAGTTTGCAAGGGAATAAACTTAATACAGTATTATAGGATTGCTTTATAATATTCACCCAAAGAGTCACAAGCAAAAGAGTCCCTGAGTTCTGTCCACACAATAGAGATCCAAACAATCCAGCTAAGGACCTGGATCCCATGGCAGTGTCCAACACTAGTCCAGCTGAAGACCTAGAGCCATGGCAGTGTCATCTGAGTAAAGGTGGAAGCCTATAGACTAGTTTTTTGAGCAGTCTCCATACTGATTCCCATAAGCATTATCTCAATGTGGAGATTCCTTAGAAAGCTAATTAAAAGAAGACAGATACACTGAGATAGGATTACTACAACAGGATATTGACTTATGGAATTAATTTGGGAAATACCAATTTAGAAAAGACAAAGGAAGAGGCAGATAGTGTGAGGCAGCATAAGCACCTGCGTGACAAGTGTGATATGTTCTATTAGATAATAAAAACTCAAGGTGACAAAAGAAATCTGCAGTAAATCCACAGGTGGCTCTGTTAGAACTACAATTATTTCAGGAAGGTTTTTTTTTTCAGTGTTTCCATAATTTTCAACATGCTCTCCTCAAGCATATTTTCATATTTCTTTAATCTTTACATCTGCATTGATTTATTTTAAATGTGTGTAAATAAGTATATATTAAAAATCAGGGCCAAGGAGATAGCAGAGCAGCATAAGCACCTGCGTGACAAGTGTAAGGTCCTGAGTTTGATCCCTAGTACTGAAAAAAGAAATTAAAAATTAAAGACTCTTCTTAATCCAGAAATTGTGAGGTAGCTTAGATTGGATTGAACTAACTCTCTGGGAAGAAATATACTCTGAAGAAAGTAGAAAATAATATTGAGATGAGTTTCTGAAATGATTGGGACATTACAGACAGGAACTGGTTTCCTGCCACTACTGAGGGTTACTCAGTATCTCATGCTGCACAAGACTTCTAGAAATCAAACCATCAGTCTTATTTCATAAAGAAGTAGAGAGGCGGTTTTAAAAGTTGTCCTGAAAAAGAGGATAAACAGATTTGGAAGTCTCAAAAATACATTTCAATCATAGATGGAAAATTGGATTCTGTACATGTTGGACATGACTGTAAAGACTGATCAGAAACGTCAGACAAAACTAAACTTTCAGAACAAATATTCAAGCTATCACCCAGTTCAAGAGAGATTAAAATTTGACGTTGAGATTGCCATGTTATAGGCATAGAGAAGATACCTCAGGCTTCCCACTGAATTCTCCTTTTGTACTAAAGTGACAGCCTAAGCACGTGGACTTGTATCAAAGTCAAACATACTTTGAATGTAAAATCAAACATAATGTGATTGAGGAATAGAAAATAAGGAAGTTCTTCAAATTTGAATAGCGCAGCTACTATTTTTTTAACCAATTAAGAAAAAGTAGCAGCAAGTCTGGATTAATGACAAAGATGCTGCGCACAATTTTTATTGCACAATCAAATTTCATACCAAGCAAGACAATAGGAAAATATATACTTTAAGCAAGAGAACTAAGTTAGAAATAGGAAAAGAGTCAAATTCATCCATATCTTCTGAAGAAAGGGAATTAGTGTAGTTTAATAAATTTGTTTGAGGAAAAACAACAATAAAATAATGTACATAAACGAACAAACACATGGAAAATCTCAGTAAAAAAGGATAAGTATAAAACTAACCAAGGAAAAATAGAAAAACTCAAAAATATAAAATCTGAAATGGAAAAGCTATAGAATGAGAAGGTCGCAATCTGGAAATTGCAAAAATAGGTATGTTAATTGGAAGCAAAAACAATAGACATGATATTTTTAAAGAAGCTAAGACTTTTTTAAATGTCTAAAAATGTTCCTGTGATTAAATTATAGACAATGACAATGTGACATTGTTCTAAATACCAACTGCAAAAATAATTGAAAAGAAAAAACAAGACTTTGAAGTTTAAACATATAGGCAGATTTTAGAGTAAAATTAAAACTCAGATACTAGATTGTGATATGCTATTTCTTTTAATTGACTATTACAGAAATAGTGAAGACAGAGACTTAAGGTAGATAAAATTATAATAAATATCCTAGTATATATCTGGACAAACATGTCTGAATATACAGAATATGACAGAGAAAATAAATTCAAAGATGAAAGGAAGGAAGAAGAGACATCTAGGAAGATGGAGAATTTGTTGTGCAGCAACAAATCGTCCTCTCCAGGAGGTGGGATCCAGACAGTGGGAAACAGCACCTTAGGAAAGAGCAGAGGAGGGAAGCGGATCCCTGGAACCCAGGAACATTCTGACAAGACAATTAGAGCCTTTGGCCAGTAACAAGCCCGGAGCACATTCCTAGAGATCTTCATTGCTTGGCTAAATAACTGCAATCTCCTTGCCCCAAATGGTAAATTTGGAGCCGTGGGGAAGGGGTAAAGTTAGGCATTACAAAGTGCACCGCTTGGGCTGGGGCAGTAGTTCAGCAGTCTAAGCGCCTGCCTGGGAAGTGCCATGCCCCCAAACCCAGCCAAAACTAGGCGTGGTGGGACACTGTGCAATCCTAGCACCAGGAAGGCTGAGAAGGGAGGATCACTGAGTCTGAGCTGCATAGTGAGATGCTATACCAAATCAATAAATAAATAATAAAAAACTAAGTACATCGCTGCAAAGCAGCTGAAGGGAATCTCTTTATTAGTAATTAAGTGTGTTGACCACAAGCATCACAAACCTCAGGACAAAAAGAGAGATGAAAAAAAGAAACAAAACAAACAAACAAACAAAAAAAAAAAAAAAACGAGGGAAGGCAGCAAAATGCTTTGGAAATGCCAGACTAGCCCAAAGTTGGTCCAGGTGGCCACACACCTGAATTACTTGAAAGCATAGCCGAGGAGGGTAGAAAATCAAAAAAATACTCAGCAGGCTCAGAGAAGATAAAACTAAACACAACATGAAGGCAGTAACCAAAAATCAAGATGCAGGAGATCTCTGAAGATGCTAGAAGAAAGCTAAAGGAGCTAAGCAAAATACACATGAGTTACCTAATTGCAGAATGTGAGCTAAACAAAAGAAGGAATCAATGACATTAAGAATAGAAGTTAACCGAAAATTTCCAACTATTAAGAAAAAAAAAAAAACTTTAAAAGTCAAAACACCAGGCCAGTCAAATAGCTCAACAGATTAAAGTGCCTGCAAGTAGGCGCAGGGGCTGGGGGTTCAGTCCCACAGAGATCAGGCTCAGTGATGTGCACCTGTAATTCCAGCTCTGGAATATGAGTCTGATCTAGTACTGAGACCCTGAACACCCTGTAGACCCTTTCTTAAAATACAAATAAAAAAATAAACACCTCTTAGGATTAAGTAGCCCAATATAAACGCTTTTAGTGTAAGAATAACTGAGTTCCAGAAAAATTAAAAGTGATTTGAAGATAGAAAAATAAAAGCTATTCAAATTTATGAAAGACATAAAATTATAGATATTTAAAAACTCATACTTAGACAAATTTAAAAATGAAAATTATGATTATCTCACCATAGCAAAAGCAAAAATATGAGTGGAAGTTTTGAAAGTCCACAAAAAAGAATAATGCACTATATATAAAGAAATAATGGTCCAACTGCCATAACTTTCTTATTAGAAAACAGAAAAATAACAACATATCTCTAAATTCATGTCCCTTGTGTGTTGAGAAAACAAAACAAAACTAAAATACTTATAAATCCAAAATCTTTTCCAAAATGTCAAGGCCACATAGATTTTTCAGATAATATAAAATTGATTTTAGTGGTACACAATACCCTAAGAATTAAGAGACTTTTACATCTCAGTGAAATGACACTAGAGTGAAACTTAGATGTTCAGAAACTAAAGAAGGCCCTGGTAATGGTAAATATTTCAGTAAATGGTAGGATGCTGTATTTCTAAAGCATATCATCATCCAAAGTAAAATGTATAATAATGTAATACAATTACTTCGTAAGAGGCAATGCAGATAGCAAAGTTTCTTGCATTCTAGGAGCCATTGTAAAAATAACTGCTGCCAGAGAGCTAAGTTGGTGGATACATATTTTAAACTCTGAATTGGTCAATGAAAATAATGCAAAGGGGCATAGCTGGAGGTCAACAGAGTAATAAAGTGGAGCCATTAAAAATACAAAGAAATATCAACTAAAACAAGACAGGAAGATGAATAGTAAAGTGAAGCAAATAGAAAACGCACAATAAAATATTTCACCTTAGTCTAATCATCTCAAGCATTGTATGAAATGGTAATATAAGGCTCGCAAGACAGCTCAGTGGTCTAAAGCACTTGCTTAGGCAAGCTTAGGCAGTCACAGGAGATCGAGCTCCAATCCCTGGCCATGCCAACCAACCTTCAGGGTGGGGTGAGCCGGCCAAAAAACAAAACAAAACAACCCCCCCCCCCAAATCAAATGTTAACACCTTAAACCACTTAAGTAAAAGCTAAAATGTTAATGATAATAATTAAGAAAAACAAGGTCAGGTTTCCAGGGAGTTGAAACAAATGGTAGCTACAGAGAAGTAATTATTTTCAAAACTATAAATTACCTGCGAGTGTAATAAGAAAAATCAATAAATCACAGTGCGGTGGTGCCTCCCCTACCTCCTCTGCAACTGTTTACTCGTGAGGAAAGCAGTGACACTAGTGGTAGAGCCTACAGGGAGGCAGGAAAACATGAAATGATTTAATCCTCTCTACATCTTAAAATTTTTAAAATGGAATAAGGATCATCATGTGCAGTGCATTTTCCTTCAGATCAAAAGGCTCATGCACTGACTTACTGGGAATTAGAAGAGATAACGCTTTCAAAAGGCTTTAGCCTCTGGGTTTGGTGGCAGTACGTGAATGAAAGCTTACCCAAGGCAGGAGAACTGCATGCTCAGTGCCAACCTAGACAGTTTTGGTAGATCACATCACAAAATATAAACGTTTGAAACATTGGGTGTAGCTAATTGATAAAGCGTTTACCTAATATTCTTGAATACTCTGGGTTCAATCTCCAGTCACACACATGCACGCACGTGTACACACACACACACACACACAAACACTCACAGGCTTGTACTTAATTTCAAAAGAAAGAACCATTTAGCATAAAAGGAAGAAGCGTTAGTTATGGGGCTTCTATTTTAATGTGTAATATTTTGGAGGAACAAAAGCAAAGAATAAAGGAATGAGAAGTTTTGGCAATTGGTAGATAAGGGAAGAAAAAGAAAGGAAAAAGTCATATAAATAAGAAAACCATTCTAAGAACAGGACTTTTTTTTTTTTAATTTGCACAAATTAATTGAGGTCTTTCTCCAGGCCCCACAAAATAAATCCCAGTAACAACAGATTAAAAAAAAAAACTGAGTGAAGGTTCCAAAAAATAATTTCACTCACTCTATATCAAAACTATGCTAAATTTGACATTCAAAACCTAGGATGAAATAGAAGAAAACAATGGCAAATTTAAAAAAAAAATAAATTCAGAAAATAAATGGATGAAGAAACTTAAATTAGAAAAGTAATTTTCTTCTAAAGCGAGATCATAAAAGATACTATCTAGCATTTCTAACCTGGTCTATAGAAGTGCTAAAAATTTGGGAGAAACCATTGTCCAAACGGTGAGAAGACAGGAAATCTCACCGAAAGTCCAAGTGGTCAGGTAGATACAACTCTAATTATAACACTCTGTGAGGAATGTTCAAGTGGAATTACCAATGGAGAGACTATTGAATCCTGTATTGAAAAAAATCAAGAGGACCAATAGCCAATCAGTATTCTTCCAATCTCTTTGTCATGCAGTCATAGACTAAACAAGGTGGATTTCAAAAATACTAAATTTTCACATGCAAAGGGAGTTAAAAAATCATGGAAAGGTGGCTCCAATTAAAGTTTGTTTATAAACTTATACACACTTAATAAGAAAAAATATTTTCATTTGATTGGATTCAGGAAAGCCTAAACAATTAAAAATCAGTTTCTGGTAAAATCCTTTATTACATTCCAAATCAAAGGAGACTAAACTCACTTGATAGAGGACTAGTTGCTCAAACCATCTACAACAGTGCAATAGTTCTAGAATCATCTTTGAAGACAGGGCCAAGATAAATTTGCCTGACAAGGCACTTAGTCCTTTGTGACCCGCTGACTGGCAGACTGCAGCTCCTGGATATGGGACAGAAACCTGAAGTGACTGAAAAGGGAACCAGAGATGTTTTAGGGTGACAGATGTTTTAAAATTTAGTTGTAGGGTCGGAGATATAGCTCACTGGCCTAAGTGCCTGTCTGGGAAGCGCAAGTTCCTGAATTTGTTCCTGCTACCAGAAAAAAAAAAAAAAAAAAAAAAACGCACGGTAATAACAAATAAAATAAAAAGTAAATTATATAGACATTTGCTAAATTTTTTATATCTCTTTATTGAACTGGATTATACACTTAAAACATGTCCATTCTATGCTGTGTAAAACATATCTTAACAAAGCCACTTTAAAAGAAGCTAAAATTTTAAGAAAATGTACTACAGTCATAGGCAACGTTCAAAAAAATAAAAAATTGGAAGTATACGAGCATAAAAGATAAAACTTCCATTATTTGCAGAAGATATTATCATCTAAATAAAGTCTCCAAGAGAACAATAAGAGAAGGCAGGAAGGTTCTCATTGCAAGACGGCCATATAAAGCACATTATCCTCCTCACCAACTCTGTCACCAGGAAGAAACAATAATGGAAAAAGTTTTCAGTCCCAGCGACTCCAAAACAAATGATAACATCTAAAATGAACTGAAGAGGACCATAAAAGCCAAAGGTATAAATCATTACAGAACAAAAGAAAACAACAAGCAAAATAAAAATTGCTTAAAATGTAAACATACTCTGCTAACACAAACTAATCTGAATTAAAATTTAATGTTTTAGTGAAACACAATTGACAAACTTGTGAAATTCACATGAGAAATATCAAGATGAAAATGAGGAATAACACTAAGGACTTCCTGATGAGGTAAACCATAAGCAGGAGTAATAATAGATTTTAAAAAGTTCTTAGAAATTTAATTTTGTAATCCACTTATTCACTGTGCATGTGTGTGTGTGTGTGTGTGTCTGTGTGTGTGTGTCTGTGTGTTGGTGTGTATGTGCCCCAGTGCATGTTTGGTTGTGTGTGTGCCTGTGCATGCAGTCCCTCGGGTCAAATGCAGGGCCTTTCACACGGCAGAAAAGTGCTCCTTCTTCAAGCTGTACCTCCAGTCCTACTACAGTTTTTAAAGTCACATTTCAACTCACTTGACTTGGTAAGTGTCCTGTAAACCAAACCTAGAAAAAATATGTGCAAATGATATATGTGTTTAATTTGTCAAAGGGTGTACAGTGACAAAATGGCAAATGTTGAAAATACAAGTACTTCACCCAAAGTAACAGTGTCTGCATATCTGGAGACTTGGAAGCCAGAGGCAGGAGGAGCCTACATTTGAGGCCAACCTGGCAAAACTGAAAGATATCATTTGATATAAATTAGAAAGTAAGATGGAAGGTCAGAGACAAAGAAGGAAAAGAAAAGGAGGAATGAAGATATTGCTAGTATCCTTTAATTATTTAACTAGAATAATCCTTAGGATTATTAGGAAGAGAAAGCATTTGTACTTAAATTACTTGGATTTACACTCTAGCTCTGTCAGTCAAACTCTGTAATCTGTGCTGATTTATACATTCTGTACTTCAAGCTCTTGATTTACAAAGTGAACAAAATTATAACAGTATTTCCAAGAATCACTGTGATGTCTAACACCATTAATGTCTGTAAAATTCAAACAGTAACTAGGACACAACTTTTTAGATAGGACTTCAAAAATAATAATTATTGTAATTTTTTATTTTTAAAGAACACAAAATAGAGATATAAACAAAAAACGTTAGAAATCACAGATTTCACTAAACAAAGTAATAGGAATTCAACAGTGGTTGCTGTATTACATGGTGCTATTTTCAAATTAGCTGTTTACATTATCAGATATAAATGTGTCAGATTTGTTTAAAAAATACAAAGAAATTCTAAGAAATTCAAAAGAAAAAAAATAGAGGAAAAAAATTAAGCATTAACTGCTCTTTTCTTTTTCTTTATTTCTTTTCTTCTTCTTCTTCTTTTTCAGAACCAGGGATTGAACTCAGGCCCTTGTGCTTGCCAGGGAATCACTTATTCTACTGAACCATCTACCCAGCCCCAAAAAGATAGTGTTTCTTTTAAACTGCTCTTTTCAATTATTCTGTATCAGAGTAAAAAGTTAAAGAAAGTTAAATATAACATGCTATTGATTGGTGAAATAAATGGGTTATCAAAATTTATATTCATACAAATATATACTATTTATTATACACACATTAAATCGATCAATACAATTAACATTATATGATGAAATTATGACTAAAATTTAGTAAGATGTCAGTTTAACAACTTGTAAAAATTTATGACACGAATTAATTTTTAAAGTTAAAAGCATATTTTAAAATTAGATTCTATTTCTGTTGAAATATACAGGTTGAATCATTAGACAACCAACAGAGAAATGACTTAAAAGCTTTATTTACATATGCATATTTAACACATAATATAACGCATCCAATCACTGTGGAGATAGTTCACATATATTAACATCAATTATTTTTATTCAAATATTTAGAAATAGAATAAAGTTTTGAAGGTAATAAAGTACTTAGTGAAGTGAAAATATGAGAATAAAATGTCAATAATTTTTTTAATTATAGATTTTTTAAAGAAAGATTATTGATTCTCTTTGGAGACTGTTGGGAGAGAAACAAGGAAAAGGAGGAATGAAGATATTGCTAGTATCCTTTAATTATTTAAATGGAATAATCCTTAGGATTATTAGGAAAAGAAAGCCATTGAACTTAAATTTCATGGATTTACACTATAGCTACCATTAAGAGTTGGAAATAAAAATTCCCAGAGAGAAATCTGAGGTCTCATGGGAGAGGTGAGGAAAGAAACAAAGGATTTAGACAAATATTGGAAATGAATAACAAAATAGTAGACAGAAAGATAAAATAATCTGTAAATCAGAGGCAAAGCTTAAGTGTGGACTTTAATATATTAACAACACCTTTTCCTAACTCTAGAACAATTATTTTTATTTATGCTAGGATTTTCCGATAAAAGATTCCCAGGAAAAATACTGAGAATTTCTTCTTTCCTTAATGATATAAATTTTTCAGAGAAAAGAAAATTAAGATTGTTGTACATTTAAATATCATGAAATATACTTTCATGCTTTGTATAAATCCTGTTAATTCTGTATTACATCTAAGATGGTTGATATTCAGAGAAATAATGAGATCAAGCTCAACTGCCTATGTTATAAGGTAAAATATTAAGCTTCTCTTTTGGAGGTTTAACAACTTATGTTTGCAGACCAAAAATTAGAGAAAAAGAAGGGCTGCAAGGACAGCCAACATTTTGGCCATAGCCTTTTGGGACGTAGGAGAACCTGTACTGTAACATTGTGTTACTCAGTTGTGTCCCAAATTTTCTGATCAAGGAGATTATGGGCCACAGAGCACAGTGATTGATGATGTAGTGTGTACCTCAGGAGAGTCACATGGAGAGAAAGCATTCTCTCAGGCTTTCACAGCAAATTAGTCAAGCAATGGCAGTGACTCATCCACATGGCTGACACTGACAAAGGATCAACAAATTGAGATACAAGGATTCAGGGTAAATCCTGAGAGGATTTGACTGACCTTGTCAGATATAAAAGTTACACTTCTTTCTATATAGGTCTTGCTTTATCTTGGTCTTAAACATTCAGCAGAAAAGTAAGAAAAGGAGGTATAAAAAGTAAAGCCTTATTCATATGCTGAGCTGTAAAAAGCTCAAGCCAACAACTTTTGACATCGCCAGTCCTACTGATAACCCATTACCTTTATGGACTACTGGATTATATTAGATTATATTGATGAATACACACACATGCAATATTTAAATCCCAATGGAATACCCATCTCTGACAAAACTAAACAAAAAAGTGGATACAAATGAAGGACCATTTTGAATGTGTATAATCAAAATGGTTAGGATACATTTACAGCTACTTTCTCTTAACTCAATAAGAAGAAAGATTTGTACTGAAAGTGTTTGGACATAATATCATGTCTGCATCTTGTACTATGAATACTGACTATGAAGACAACAATATGAAATATATTAATTATTGAAACTACCCTATTAATCAGTTTTGAAACTGTCTCATTGTTACTTCTCAATAAAATTAATTAAAAATTATAAGAGCAATAAAATTAATATAGAAGCACTTTTCTTTTGAAAGGTTGATAAGTTCTGTGTGTATAAGTGCAGAAAATCAGTAAGTTTTCCCAGTAATTCATGCTTAATTGAAATATTTCTGAATTTGATTTTTAGCTAATTGATAGCATGGAAATGGAAAAAGAGGAGGAACTCTGCCTTAGGGGATTGTGCCAAAATTTTATTCAGTTGCTTATATATGATCATTTTAATAACAAATGTCTTTAGACTTACTTATTTTGAAAATCATAGTTTTCCATTGATAACACTGTATTTCAAAATAGGTAGAAATTGGCGAAACAAAAGATAAGGTCAACAATGATTTGCATATTTATTTTTTGACATTTATGATGGGCAAAATTCCTGATGTAGCAAGACAAACAGTGCTGATGTGTGTTTATCTAACTTTTTTCTTTCAATTTACATTTGATGAGAAAGAATACTTTTTCTCTGAAAGATTATTTTCCAAATCAGAGGTTATTTTATTTTCTTCTAAACCTTTGTCTATTTTAATCCTGCTGGATTATTAGGGTAAATATTTCATGGTTGGGTTAATTTCTGACCAAAATTGACTAGTAGAATAATGTTAAAATTATATTTTTATGACAGGGGTGTCTGAAAGTCCTTTGCTAAGAATTAAATTGTTGACAATACATAAGAATTTTTCCAGTACATTTAATATTGCTATTATTACCCTTAATCAACTTATTTTCTGAATATTATATTCACTATCTAAAAATCTCTTATTATTTGAAGCTAGTGTAGTGAAATATTTCTGCCAGAAAGAAAATGACATAAGATTGTATAGAATAAAAATAGTAGGTATCCTAACTTCTTATTTTTAATGACTATATCATAATATACATAAATTCTTGAAATAGTACAGTTAACTTACTCAGGCTTAAATGTTAATGTGTTGACACCAGGTAATGAAATATATTGCCTTAGTTTATATCTCTATTTACTTATCTTATAAAATTAAATTTTTAACAATTACTGTAAATGTAGCTTCATTCTTAAATTTTTCACTCTAAAGACTTGTTACTCTTAAAACAATGAATTCCTCTCAGTGAATTAATATAGATAACAAACAGCTGGGGTTTGTTGCTGTTGTTTTTGCTGCTGCTGCTGTTTCTAAATTTATGAAGAAGCTTCCTGGAGCATTTACTTTAATGTTCCCCTATCTACAGGTACCCATTGTAGTGATGGCTATGCTTGTTACCATAGCCCCTTTAAAGAAAATCCTGCCTTATGTCTTTTAAAAATAAGCTTTCCTTAAAATTTATTTTATGAAACATACACTGTAAGGCCATTACAAGATACTGAGAAAAAGACGAAAACTCATTTTTAAAAATTCTAAACAAACGGATCATTGCATTTTGATGATTTAAAAGAATTGAGTAATCTGAATTAATAAGCTACATCATACACTGAGTTTAGCTGTCACAAAAGAAGTCTTTTCTAATAAAATTAATTACAATGCAGTCAATAAATTAAAGTTGATGTTTGCAGTATTTGAAGTATTATCACGTGTCTTTTCATCCACAAACACTGCCACTAAAGCGGTGCCTACTGCAAGTCACTATGCATGATTGTCATTTGAGAAACATATTTTTCACGTAAATATCTCAAACAGCTGATAAATAAATGTTATATTCTGATTTTCATAAAAGAGGGGCGGGGAATTTAAAAATTTATGCGAAAAACTGATGTTTCTCTGTAGCTCATCTTCAGAGATGTTTTCTTCCTATTTCCCAATATTCCTGTGCTGAACTACTTTAAAAATGCTTTAATAACTCTTTCCAGTAGGGTACTGCATTGTCAGATAATAGAGTTAAATACACCAAGAGTGTACCGAGGGAGAAATATTTGTAAATCATACCTGTAATTCTATTTTATAGGTTTTATAAGAGACATTTATAAAGGAAATGTGTAATATACAAGGAAAAATTATCATTTCTTATGGCTTGAGTGCATTTCTTACCTCTGTCCTTAAATAAATACATTTGAATCTTGACATATAACTCATTTTTTAAATTCCCTTAATTTTTCAAACAAAATAACATATATTAGAACAGCAAAACATCTGAGTGATCAGCGTGGAACACAATTACAGACATATTTGCATTGGGATAGAAATTGCATGCTCATTAACAAAATACTGATCATAATGTGAAGTCATACAAGCAGAGTTCCATGTTCTTTTTTACTGAGCCTTGAAAAGCAGCCGATTCATTAATAGAGCATAACAATTTATTAAATATTATGAACAGAGTCTGGCGATGTATCTTGGTGGCGAAGTGCTTACTTAAGCCCTTGTTTTTGATCCCTAGCCCTAAAGAAATTGGATAATGATGATGACAAGTATGACCCAGTTGGCCGGTTAGAAAGATAGACTTTTAACAAGAGTTCTTTTTTTTTTTTTTCTGGGTAGACTTTATAACTATATAAAGAATATAAGTCTTAATGTATTTTTTTTATACACATCTGTTTTCCTTGAAATGACCCAGAGCCCAGGTGATTGCTTTAATGTATCCTTTGCTGTTATCTTTATTTTTTATGGGGAAAATGAGTCCATCTTGGGCAATTATGAATAATTCCACCATGCACATTTTCCCATATAGGTTTAATATATGCATAGATTTCTCAGTCATTATATACCAAAGATATTGCTGGACACATGGTAACTGATGCTTTAGGGAAGGGCCTAAAGGGGTTCAAAAGTATCTCCATCATTTGATGATATTGTCATGAGTCTTTCAAAGATTCTGGTTCCTCTACATTCTTACCAACATTTATTTTCATTTAAAATTTATAGCTATTCTAGTGAGCTTGAAGTGGTACCTTATGTTAAATTTTTCTTTTACTGATATGTGTTCATTACATGTCAATATTTCTTTCTCTGTCCCATCCCCTCACTTCCTTTCTCTCTTTATGCTTAGGTTTCTGTTCTTTTTGCAAATGATCATTATTAACATTGCTAAACTAATGAAGTAATTATATTTTCAAGGACCAGGTGACCATATTTATCACTTCCTTGAAAAAAAGTGCTTATTCCATTTTTCATGGGGTATTTGTTGTTAATTTATTTGTCTTTTTATTGATCTGGTTGATGAGTTCTTGACATGACTTTTTTGTTAATGCTTATTATTTATATAAGTTTCATATATTCTCATGTATCTTGTATAAACTTTGCATGATAGTTTCCTCTAAATAATAGAGTTTAATATTTTAGAAAAGTAAAATTGAATTATTGTACATTGTTTTATTTTTGGCAGCAGAGCTAAGAAACCATTTCCTAACATGAAGTAAAATCATTTATATTATTTTTGTTTAGTTTTATGTTTTATCTCATACATTCACTTTATCAATTCTGAGTATATGGGTTGGGAAGATAGCATAGCAATCTCAGCACCTGCTTGGTACACTCAAGGACCCGGGTTCAATCTCACATGCCACGCTGACCCTAGAGCCCTAGGCATGTCATGCTGGCCACCTAATGCGGGAATGGTGGCGCATGCCTGTAATTCCAGTGCTGGGCAGGCTGAGATAGGAGGATAACTAGAAGTGTGAACTGCACAGCAAGACCCTTTACTAACGAAATAAAGAAATAAAAGATTAAAAATAAAAAATGGAGTAAAACTTTGTGCCATGAGACAAGGAGAACAATTTCCTTCTTTTGCATGAAAAAATTTAGGTGTCATCTCAGCATTTGCTGAAAAGGTACTTATTCTTTGGCATTGTTTTCTAAACCTTTTGAAAATCTACTGACCGGGAATGTCTTAAGTTTCCTCCCTGCCTCTCAGACCGCATCTTCTGGTCTCTCCGTATCTGCTGACTGTTCACCTATGCCTGTTTAGTGTTAATTTGAGGTGGCTTCCAGCATTGGGACCTGACAAGTCCTCTAGTTTTATTATTCTTTAAACATTTTTTTTTGGTATTCTGAAATTCCAGATGAATATCACAATCAGTTGGTCATTTTCTAGACACCTAAAAGCTGGAAAACTATGGGAAACTATGGGAATTATATTGAGCCACATAAATACAGTTGTATATCCAGTACCTCTACGTGATTTTCACTATGCAGCCAATTTAACTTGTTTCAAGCCAAGAGCATGAAAATCTTCATGTTTAATACTAATTTCTTACAGTAAGATTTTATACTTTCATATCTTGTCTTGAAGAAAGAGGAAAAACAATAAAAATGATACAGAACTTCAAAACAAGATGGTAGAAAATTAACAATGGTTATTATGTTGCATATTTTTGACTTCAAATTAGTTGCTCAGATTATAAGATATAGGCATGCAAAAATGATAGAACAATATAAGCACTAATTTTTCTTTTCAGTGAACCAGTAGAAATTAGATGTACAACTATCTTTGCAGTCTTGTGTGTATGTATAGCCATATATGTATATATATATACACATATGTGCATGTATGTTTGATTTTAGTCTTTTATCTTCCCTTCTTTCTTTTCTGCTTTTCATCATTCCAGTTCTTCCCTTTTGAGCAGTTTCTTTCTCTTTCCCAATGTACTATACCATTCTTAATCCTACTTACTTTTTCAGTTTTTCACAATAGAAAGAAAACAAAATATTTACACATGAGAGTCTAATTTGTCACTTAGGAGTATGGTCTTTAGTTGGATATATTTTCCCATATAAGCATCAAGTTTATCTTTCTTTATAGCTGAGTAGTCCCGCATCATATAAAAATTGTATTTGAATACCTCAATTCATTCATTTAAAAATAATTCAGTTTTAAAAAATATTTTAAAGAGAGAATAAGGGCTAGCTACATAGCTCAGTGAACTAAGCACTTGCTTAGGTAAGCGCAGGGGCCAGGATCTGATCCCTGGCACCGCATGCTGCACCAGCCCTATGCCAGGGTGTCTGGGTGTGGTGGCACCCAAGGGTAATCCCAACACTAGGGAGACACAAATCAGGAGGATCACTGTGAGTCCAAGCTGCGTAGTGAGACCCTGCACAAAAAAACGAGAGAAGAAACAACTTAAAGCATTCAGAATTTCAAACCAAGATGGTAAGAAATTAAAAATTGTTATTCTTTCTATATTTATACTTATGTTTTATCTGGTTAAGCTCACTACAATTACTTCAAATATTTCGCTTTTTACTCTGTCTCTATCTCTGATAGTCCAATTAGAAATATGCAACAGCACTAGAAATAAGCCCCAATTCTTTTTTCTCCCATTCTACTTTTCACTGTTTTTCATTCATTTTTCCTAAGCTATTTACTTACCACTTACTAGTTCTTTCTCCAGCTTTCTCAGTATTAAAGACCCCACCTAAGATATTTTTTATTTCTCTTTCTTCCTAGTTCTAAGTATTAAGTTGTGGTTGTCACAGGTTCTTTGACTTATCATTTTCCTCCTTAAATTACTTTTTTTTTTTAACATGGTAACTCCATTATCCTTGAAACCCCTCAGTATATTAATTATAGTTATTCTATCTATGACTTTTCTGATACTGGTTTTCAGACTGGGAAGGGTTTTCCCTGCTTTGGACTACACCTCCCTAAATTTGATGAATTCATATTCTAAGATTAAGGCCATGATCTTCATAATTGTTTTTATACTGTTACAACCTTTTTCTAAAATCTTCTCAGTCCCATATTCTTTTCTCTGGCTACAGCATTCTCAAATGATTGCTCTGAGGTGCTGGCTCCCACGGGTGTCAGGCCTAAATGCAACAGTAGCCGAGTACCAGAGGAAAGCAGGTCCCTCAGCAAGGAGTATTTTTCCAGGGCTTTTCTTCTAGAAGCCAAGCTTCTGTTCGGGGAAATGCTGGGCTCACCCTCTCCATAACTTGGTGTTTTCCTAACATGTAATTTCACATTAAGAATATCTTTGGGTTTATAGAAGGATTTGGTGTTAAAATTGTCAGCATGACATAAAATCTGAGACTTAATAAGCCAAAGAAATCAGAATATTGTAAAAAGCAGAACATGCAATGAAGACAGTGACTTGGATGGACAGCTGACCAATGTCCAGACCTAAGACTTGATACTTCTACGGCTACTTACACTTAAGAATTACTTATGCTGGACTCATGTATAGCTTTTTGAACTTGTTATGAACTTTAGCTAATATCAATTTCAAAATGTGTGGTTTTTATTTATTTATTCATTTATGCATTTGGTACACGGTCTCACTACGCAGCTTGTACTCATAGTGATCCTCCTGTTTTCAGCCTCCCAGTGCTGGGATCACAGATATGTTCCATCTCGGCCAGTCTCTGTGCACTCTGGGATAGGGGTGGGCACGGCATGTGGGACCAAGGATCAAACCCCCATCCCTGCACTTGTCAATGCTGGTGCTTAGTCCTCTGAGCTATCTCGCCGGCCCTATGTGCTAAGCATAAAAGTGTTTTGCTGTTGTTGTTGTCTTTTTGAAAGAACTGGGGATTGAACTCAGAGTGTTTTGAGATTGAATCTCCTCTTCAATTTTATTAGAATTTCACTTGTGTTGTTGCATGTTCCTTGTAAATATATACGATATGTGAAGAATAAAAACTTTCTCCTTGCACATTGGAATATCTCAATAACATTTTGTGGAAATTTCCAAGTAGAGCCATTTCTTGTTTTTATTTAAAGAATAATTTCTCAGGACACATTCAGGAATGACAACTTATTTCTGAAGAAACTACAGCTTTGGTTAAAAATAAAGGGAAAATGATGTGCAAGAAATTGAGAGAGAAATTAGCAGGCTACTGCATTGCAGTCTTTTTAAATCTGTTTCTTTCAAGTGATCCAATATATGTCTTTGGAATACAGCAGGTCCCTCTCTGCTATTTTTAGCAAATTGGGTTGCTTGCTGTGAGAAGTGGAGCAACTGTTAATTTCACCTCAAAATGGATTCTACCAAAGCAGCAAGTCTTATTTTGATTTAAGCTGATGAGAACTTCTCAGGGCTATGAATAGTCTAAAATATCACACTTATTGTTATTCTTTATAAAATGTTATTTAAATAACATCTATATTTGCTGCTGTATTTATGTGTTCCTGATTTAATCTTCATAATAACATATCAACACAATTTTACTGACACAACAACTTGATTCCATACAGTATATCTTACTCCAGCAGATGGGTAGTGTGTGTCAGGTTAACATTTGACTTGCATTCTCTATAAATTTAAAGTAACTGCCATGCCCATAATGTCCATAATGTGAGATGCTACTTAATTATGAAATATTCTAATATATCTGTGCTGATTCAAGCAATAATACAATTATATACGTAAATATTAGAGGTATTTTAACATTATATTCTTAACTGGTATATTTATATAATTTATTTTCCAAATATATATACATTTGAGCGTGAGAGTGATGTCATTCATAGTGCTACTGATACAGCAGAAGTGAAGAATGCATGCTCATCGTAGTGGGACTTATGATACTCTACACTCTATGGAACTCTAATGTATTACATTGTAAATTAGTGAGGCTATGTTATCCTGAGACAAATGCTATACTTAGTTATTGCTAACGGGTCTAACTGTTGCAGTTTTGGGAAATAGGAGCTGAGAGAAGCGGATATACTTTCTGAAAATGCGGGAACCAGGTAAGATTAGTTTAAAATCTCTAGAAATATAGGATAGTATCCAGTGATTTGTTTTGGTGGTACACAAATGATATTATTTTTATGATATGTCCATTTAACAAGCTTTTATAGGTTTCTTCTTACACAAAAGAAACAAGGATAAGATGTGAACACACTTGAAAGTTAGAGGCCGACTAATCCTGGAATTGTCTTATTTAGCAAGTAGCCATAAAGGAATCAGCAGAATGCACTGTAGGGTAACAGTTTTAATCCAGACAGCTCTTTTAATTAACCTAGGCAGAGAAAAAATATTTTTTTATAAAAAAATAAGGATATGGTATTTTATGGGCTAATGATCACATGTTATCAATTTCTGCTAAGGTAGGCTTTTGGGGCAAACCAACAATATGATTTTAGAGTCTTCCACTATATGTTTTGTAAATTTTTAAAGTTATACCCCTGAAACTTAAACAAGTTAAATTAAAAATCAGGCCCTCTATAGTAAAATCAATAAAAAAATGGCAATTAAATCTGTGGACACTTCTCAGAGGAGATATGGGCAGCCAACAGATAGATGAAAAAATGTTCAGCAGTGCTGTTCTAAAGACAATCAGAGGCTAAAACTACACCAAGATACCTTCTTACCTTGGAAACAAAATGCTATAATCAAAAAATCTGATAGGGGCTGGGGAGATGGCTTAGTGGAATAAGCGCTTCCCTGGCAAGTGCAAGGGCCTGAGTTCAGTCCCAAGTTCCAACAAAACAAAACAAAAGAAAACAACAAAACAAAACAAAACAAAGTGCTTCCCTGGCAAGTGCAAGGGCCTGAGTTCAGTCCCCAGTTCCAACAAAACAAAACAAATATCTTATTTTATTTTATTTTTTTTAATTGAACTACAAATATCAATCAGACAGTTTCAAGACACCTTAACAAGACAGATTCGATAAATTAATACATTACAAACTGTTTTCATAATGTTTTGGTATTGTACAAGGTGCATACATGATATTATATTTACAGATATTATTTTAGCAGATATCTCTTATCAGTGAATTAAGAGTATAGCTGCTTACTTATCTTATTTTTTATACCTGAATTATATCAAAAATTCAATAATTATTTTCCTAGTGGATGACCGTAGTACTAGAAGCCGACATAATATCCTGTCCAACCACCATTAGTGCAGATCTTGCCTCTCATAGAATTATGTAGAAGCACAGTGTTATCTATCCCAACTGTACTGTCCATACACACACATCATGATTTTTTCTTTCTATACCCCTTCCTTTGTCTACACCTGTCAAAGGTGGGCACTCCATTGACATTCAACTAACTTAGGTGTTTGAACTCGACACCACAATCTAACACTGTCCAGCATTCCACAGCAATAGTGAGTTATTCAAATAAATTGTCGATCATAGCCATTTACAGCTCAGTTTAATAATATGGCCTCACGATGTATACTTAATTTTTATACTTTTCTGTGGGATGGTTAAGACCTAGATAGATCAAGACTTATATACCAACACATGAACCTTATATTTCCTATGTGGTCAATGAAGTCCTCTCAGGGTTTATCTTGTAGTCCTGTACATTATTCTGTAAATCCTTTGTCTGTGTGATCCATGTCCCACATCCCCACCAGCAATGTGGAAGTTTCTTTCTTAGGGACAACCACTAAGAAATTAATATGAAGATTTCTCTAATTAAGTAAAAAGTAAAATCCCATTTCATCTTCCCAGGGCTATTTCCAACTTTTTTGAAGTTATTTTTTAAGGAAAATGCAAAATGGTTAAAAAAATAGGAACAATACAAAATTTCATTAAACAAAATAATAGGAATTTGACAATGGTTGTTGTATTGCATAGTATTATCATTACAGTCTCTGTTCTTAACCACTTTCCTATGAAAGTCTTGAGTGTATTTTTTTTTAGAGCTGAGCATTAATCCATTGTGTAAAAATACCACATCTTATATATGAAGGGTATGTGCATACACAAGTTGTAGCTGCACATTTTAAAACAGCTGATCTTGGTGACAACATAAATGCCCATTAACAAACAGATAAAGAAAGTGTGATTTTTATACAAAATGCTGTGCCACTGTATCATAAAGAGAAATAGACTTGATGGCATTCATAGATAAACTATGAGAACACTTCTGTAGAAGTTTAAATATGGCATGTTTATTCTTACACGTATACCCCATTATATATTTTCCCTCACATGATTACATATAAATGATAAATAAGTTCAAATACATCCCCAATTCCCAATTCTTTATTTTGTTGCTTCAAATGTATATATATATATATATATATATATATATATATATATATATATATATATAAAGTTTTTATTATGCTATTTTCTCTTTGATCATTGAAGAAAATGTTTTGTACTATTATCTTTATTTCTATTTTGTAAGTGAGAGTCTTTCTTTCTTGGACTTGTGCTCTGAGGAACAATTGTCCATTCTTTTAACATGATACACAGTGCACTTATTATTATTTTCTA
>PVKA01023002.1:0-36237 GCA_004027165.1 Ctenomys sociabilis | reverse complement strand
CATATCAAGGCTTGAGTCGGTTTCATTACTATCACTTGAATCTGGCTGTGCTGAACGATGCTTTCGATATTTGACTGTAGTCTTCTTGAGGTCAGATTTAAAGTTACTGATATAGTCGTCCATGGAGATCACACACAATTTCCAGTCACATCCATTTTCTGATAGATCATAAAGAGGATAGTTTTCTCCAAGAAACTCTGGTGGTGAAGTCCCAAAACAGAACAATTATTTCTCAGAGAAATGACAACGCCATTAACACAGCATATATCAAAGCTTTTAGCAACATGTATCAAAGTGAAAAGATTTACATACCCAAAGAAATAAAGGAAATAACTGTAGGAGGTCACTGGATTTACTATCACCCTCTCTCCTGCTGAACTAAACATTTTTATTTACAAAAATATTAATAACTTCTCAGTGGGGGAAGTAAGGGAAAGGTTTGTCCTTTGTGCTCATGAAGCAAAGCTGGGATGGATAATCAACATATAAGAAGAGAAATACAGCATCTAAAGCCCACAACAGACAGTGACAAAAGACCAAACCTCGACGTATTTATTTGAAACTAGTACTGGAGGAAGTGTCTTGTGGAAAAGGTTCTGATTGAGTAAATGAGAAATGTTAGTCCCCAATGGGAGATTTGCATTACACATGGCATATTAAATACTCTGTGAAGCCCCACAGCAAAAGTGTATAACATCAGTCAGTAACTGTCATTATTCAAAAATTGTAAGTGCAGTAGCTCCGGTGGCAAAATGAGGAAGGTGGAAGTGCAGGAAAAGAAAGCTAGACCTGGCAAGGTTGACAACTAAACACATTTTAAACACTTTTTTTTTTCTAAAAATGGATTTAGTACAGGATCTACAGGGTTTCACTACAGAGATTGGACTCATGGTGATCGTTCTGTTTTCAGCCACCCAAGTGCTGGAATTATAGGCTCACACCATGCCAACCAGTCTCTGAAACACGTTTTAAAATTGAGTCCACTGAGGCCCTTGAGGTGCTTACTCACTTAAAGTCTTCTAAGATTATTTGACTAAGAAGCACATTATTCATGAAATACCTAACAAAGCCAGTTTTCTTTGAAAAAGTTTGAGCAAAGCTGACCTTCACTTACAGGATTAAATGCAAGAGACATAATTTGAAATTATACACTAATATTTAAAAATACTAACAGCAGAAAGGTGTTATGGTTTAGATCTAAAATATGCCCCCAAAGTCTCAGTTCATGTGAACATTATACTCAGTGCATTTAGGAGGTGGAACATGATTGGGGGTGGATCACTGGGTGTAAGTCTTGGAAGGATATTTTCTTAAAAGACTTGAAAAGTACTTCCTATGGCTATAGTTCTATAATATATAGTTCTATAATACACAGACATGGATGGAGTGGCATATAAGTAAGGGTTGTTTTTATTACAAATCTGCAGAAAAGTATAAAAAGGAGGTATAAAAAGTAAAACCATATTAATAGGCTGAGCTATAAAAGGCTCAAGTCAACAACTTCTGACATTGCCAGATGATCCACTACTATTATGGACTACTGGACTATATTGGGTTATTTTTTGCTGAATTCATGCACCTACAATATTTAAATGGCAATGGAACACCCATCTCTGGCAAAACTAAACAGATATCTCTTATCAGTGAATTAAGAGTGTAGTTGCTTACTTTAATATCTGTAAATATAATATCATGTATGCACCTTGTACAATACCAAAACGTTATGAAAACAGTTTGTAATGTATTAATTCATCAAATCTGTATGGTTAAGGTGTCTTGAAACTGTCTGATTGACATTTGTATTTTAATAAAATAAAAATAAATGGAAAAAAAAAGGTAAAAGACCAAAGGAATGTGAATTGAATTAATAATAAAACTCTTGTGCATTCCACTCTGGGATTTGAAACCAGTGTGCACACTTTTTATCTTAACTGATTATACAATTTCATCATGAACTAGATGTGGGTAACCAAACTTCTGTACTGGTGGGGTGATGGGGGTGTGATCTTGGGCCCAATATCTAAGTTCCAGGCCTTGCTTCTGTGCTCTTTTTCCCCTTATCTTATCATGATGTATTTTTATTTCTCTTATATTAATAAAATAAAAGCATTCCTTTAAAAAAAACAAAAAAGGGGTTATAAATGAAGGAACATTTTGTATCTGTATATACAAAATAGTCAGGATAGATATACAGCTACTTTCTCTTAATTCAATGAGAAGATGTACTAATAGTGTTTGGACAGGCTATCATGTCTGCATCTTGTACTGTGAATAACTACTACAAAGACAACAATACGTAATATATTAATCATTGTAATTCTCCTACTAACCTGTTTTGAAACTGTCTCATTGCTATTTGTTTCTCAATAAAGTTTAAAAAATCTGTAACCTATGAATTTTCTCCACATAAACTAGTCTCTACAGAGCCTTAAAGAGTCATTAAGTGACAAATAAGCTTTTTCTTAACAAGAAGATCTTATGTAAAATCAACACCTTTGGTTAATGGACACAGTTATCTTTGACTCTCCAAAACAATCTTAGAATAAGAAATTCTAGAATAAAAGAATAACATGGTTTATCCATTCAATGGGGGTTAATCAGCAGTTAAAATGTATGAGCAGGTCTGTAAAAACAATTTAGAAGTATAAAAAGTGAATAATACTACCTGATCATCTTAAAAATGTCTATGACAGTAATGGATAGACAAGTATTACTTGTCTCATTAGAGATTACAGCCTGGGTAGCTGTAAGCCCAGGCTTTCTCTTACTGTAGACATCTCCTATCCGTGGTCACCCAGCCTTTGTTGGGGCTCCTCCAATCCTCCAAGTTCATTTTATCTTTATATTAAGGTGAAATATGCTTTGCTCATGGCTTCAACTCTTTGGGTCTGGCTGTGCCCCTAGGGACAACAATGGCTCCTGTTTTTTTCTCTACTGAAATAACTCACATGAATGCCCTTCTACAAAGCAAAAGAACTTTGAATTTTATGAGAAATCTGTTAAAATATGCCCTATATGAATCATATGGCAAGCTTATGCTGGTTTCTTTTCTTCTTTTTTTTTTTTTTTTTGAAGTACCAGGGATTGAACTCAGGATCTTGAGCTTGCCACACAGGTACTCATTCTACTGCGCTATTTCTCTAGCCCTTATGCTGAATATTTTTTATTTCAAGAGACATCTTGATTTTCATATAATTAAATAAGAGAGAAAACAAGATGAAATACACAAAGCAATATTTTTCATAATCTTTTAAGGAATTTACCTAATCCAATTATTAAAGAAGTGTAAGTCACATTGCTTCCCTCACATTAAGAAAGATATTATTTCTTCCATAAATACATTCATTTCCAAAATAGTTAAAAACCTTTTCTACTTGAAGATATAAGGATACTAGGTTTGGAATTTTGCCTGGTGGGTTAGACCTGTGGTGTCCAAATTTTAAGGTATATTCAGTTACTAGGTTGTAAAGTAAATTACAGCAAATTTTGAAAAGAAATATAATAAAGCTAAGCATGGTAGCACACACCTTTAATTCCAGCACGTGGGAGGCTAAGCCAGGAAGATCACCATGAGTTCAAGGGCAGGCTAGACTATAAAGTGAATTCAAGGCTGATATTAATTACTGTGAGTGAGGCCCTGTCTCAAAAAAGAAAAAAAAAACGAAAGAAAGAAAAAGAAAAGGAAAGCAAAAGGAAGAAGAAATAGAAGAAAACACTGAAATAGAACTCTTATAGAAAGTGTTAATTGAACTGTATATGTTGCAGGGTAATAATCAGCTTCTCTTCTGGATGATTAACAACCTAAGTTTACAGATCAAAAATTGGAGAAATGGAAGGGCTGCAAGGTCAGCCAACATTTTGGCCCTAGCCTTTCAAGGTCAGTGAAGACTCAGGACATAGGAGAACCTGTACTGTAACATCATGAAACTCAGTTGTGCCCCAAATTTTCTGATCAAGGAGATTACAGAGCCACAGAGGAATGGAATCAATGATGTATAGTGTGCCTAAGGAGAGTCACATGGAGAGAAAACTTTCTCTCAGGCTTTCACAGAGAGCAAATTGGTCAAGCAATGACCACGACTCATGCACATGGCTGACACTGACAAAGGATCTACAAAGTGAGGTACAGGGTTACAGGATAAACCCTGAGGGGACTTGACTGACCTCATCAGATACAAAAGTTACGTTTTTGTTATATAGGTCTTGTTTTATATCAGTTTTAACCATTCAGCAGAAAAGTATAAAAATGAGGTATATAAAATAAAGCCATAATAATATGCTGAGCTGTAAATGGCTCTAGTCAACAACTTCTTCAGATAACCCACTATTATTGTGGACTGCTGGACTGTGTTGGATTGTTTTGCTGATTTCAAGCACCTATAATAATTGAATGACAATAGAATGCCCATCTCTGACAGGACTAAACAAAAAAAAAGGGGATACAAAGGAAGGACTATTCTGTGTTTGTATAAACAGTACAGTTAAGATAAATGCACAGTACTTTCACATAATTCTGAGAAGCAAGATTTGCACTAATAGTGTTTGCACAGGATATCCTGTCTGCTTCTTGTACTATGGATAACCCCTAGGAAGATAACAATGTAAAACATATTAATTATTGAAACTGTACTATAATTCAGCTTTAGAAAAAAGGTATTCAGCTACATTCTTGTAATTCACTGAATAGAGGCATCTGCTCTAATAGTATTTGTAAATAGAGCATCATGTATGCACCTTATACAACAAAAAACCACTACGAAAACAATATGCAATGTATTAATTATTGAATCTGTTCTCCTAATTTGATCTGAAGATGTATCATTGCTATTTGTTCTTCAATAAAATTATGCAAAATAAAAAACATAAATTCAAGCAAATAAACTTTTACATGGTACTAAAAAAAGAAAGTGTTATTGACGAAGCTTTTAATTTTTTTGAACACACCACACATACACACTCATGAACTAGATCATGGTGTAAGTTGTTATTTTACTACAATTTGCAGTAAATTTTTAAAGGTGGAAAAAATGGGTCAGATGATAGAAAATGCTTACAAAAGGACTTGTAAGTAAAACTTCTTTAATTTAGTATAAACACAATGTTATTCCAATTTGCTCTACATGAGGAAGGAACAAACTGAAATCAGGTTAGGTGGGGTTTGGAATGTCTTTCCTGGGTACCAGAAACACAAGTAAGAAAATATTCTGCTTCCTATTTCAAATTTCACAAAATTATTTTTGGAAGCTTTTCTACTTCATTTACATGTCACAAATAGAGGCTATACTGTGCTGATGTTCACCATAAAAAAAAAACCTAGCAATTAACATGCTGTGGTGTTGCTGACACTTCTACAACCTTATGAAGCCTTTCAACTTTGACCGTAAGCCTCAATGAAGCGGTTGAAGTTTCTCTATACTCTCAGCAGGGAATAGAGAGCAGGGAGTCACAGTCAATAACCCTTTTCTTTTACTTTTTTTATTTAAGACAGGGTGTAGAGTCTCAATGTGTAGATTGGACTTGTAGTAATCATGTTTATAAAGCCTCCCAAGTGCTGGAATTACAGGTGCGTGCCACTACACCCAGTCTCAATCACTGTCTCGGAATGCCCCAGGAGCAAGACCAGCATGGCAGGCCAGGGAAACAAACTCCCAGCCCTCAGTGTCTGGTGAGGCAGGTACTTTCATCCACTGAGCTATTTGGCCGGCCCTCAGTAACCATTTTCCTATCCTAGTAAAGCAGTTCAAGGCACAGTAACTAGCCCTAAGAATTCAAAAGCAAAAAATGTAATTAACGAACTTTGTTATTCTCTAACAAGGAACTTAGTGTGAATACCAATTCTCCTCAGAACATACATAAACTGGATGGATTCTTCTCTGCCTCTCTTCCCTAAAACAAGTGGCTTATATTTATCCCAACATATACTACATGTCACAAACCTCGGAGGGCATTAATCCTATTGCAGTCAAGGGCACACAGGCCTTCCTCTACATTGCCATAGACGTTACTTTTGATCAGAACATCTTCTGTAAACAGGTGGCGAAGAAGATATTTGGCTGACTCTTGTGGGTGACACTTGGATTTTGCTACGTTCAGTACTGGATTTAATAACTTTATTTGTCTGGATGGATCTCCAAAGTATCCTAAAAACAAAAAAAGAGAGAGAAAGGCATTGATTTTCATGGCAGATATTAGGTTGCATATTTTAAAAGACTTTGACAGAAAGACTGATTTTTTTTTTATTTTATGCTTGGTATTGGGGATTGAAACCAAGGCCTTTCATTTCACACTGAGCTGCAAACCAGCCCTTTTCATTTTTTTAATTTGAGTCAAGGTCCATCCCAAGCTCCACCTTGCAACCTTCGTGTCTTAGCCTCCAAGAATGCTAGGATTACAGGCATGGGCCACCAGACCTGGCTGATTTTTCTGAATTTTTAGACTTGAGACTTTCAGAAGTTAAAAGAAGCCTTAAATTTTAGTGGATTGTGAGGTATCATGAGAAATGAGGCAGAAATCACTCCTAATGTCTTTACACATGTTCCAATTCAAGAGGAAGATTTAGTATACTGCTGCATTTTAGACTACAACAAATTTTTAAATCATATTAATAAATTCTAAATAATTATAGTATTATAATTTATGTTTCCCTGCTTATAATAAATGTTTTTCCAAATATAAGCACCATGTTTCTTACTGAAATATTTTAGTTAAGATGTAGGTTTTCTATTTAATATTAAACTCTTCATTTTACAAACCAACCCACTGACTCATCTTAAATATATTTTAGGAATACTGGAGCTTATAAATTAAATGTTAATCATCCTTTATTTTTCAATTCTATAGTTTATCACTCTATATATTGATATAAATGAACTATGTTTGAAAATACTATGTTTTACAGACAATCAGAATTGTTGAAAACATTAGAAAAATGATTCATGTAAGTCAGTAAGCATTTTTTGATCTTGGAACACCCATCATGTAATGGATGGCAGAAAAAATAGTTGTCACTCAAATCCATCGTTCACCAAGAGAGACTTCAATCTCAATAGTTTCAAAGACATTTCTGAAACTAATCTTATAACATTTACCAAAGGTCACAAATGCAGTTAATATTCTACTATGGTAATTTAATTTCTGAGAACCCAAGAATATAATCCAAAATATAAAAAAATCCAAATGAATAGAACTTTTTATAGTATAATTGTTAACCCCTTCCAAAAAAACTTTAGGCCAAAAAATTAAATACATTTAAGTAAACTGAAATACACTAACTTGATGGAACTTTATAAATCTATCAGCAGCAATGACTATGAAGAATACAGATTCTTCACAAAAAATACAGACATGCTAGAGAAGGACAATTGTGTGAGACCATAATGTTTCAAAATGTTTGTAAGAAAAAAAAAGGAAAATGAATATGCCCACTGTAATAGTTTGAGTTTTTTTTCAAGATATGTTAATTATGGAAACTTTTCCTTCCTTTGCAATATTTTCTAGTTTTTAAAACAAAATATTATAACAAGTATACCCAAACAGTGGTGGCTAGCTGATTAATAATGCACTCGGTTGCCCTGTTAACTGATATAGCCTCTTACAGGTTGTATTATAAGAGACCTGTAACATCAACTCCCCCTACACAAGATGCTTTTTGTTTCTCACAGCTACTCTACTTGGGGCTACTCTAGCTTCTACGTGCCATAGGCTTGGTTTGTGTTCCGCTTTTTAAGTATAGGAGCTAGTTATCTGGTGATTTTTGTTGTTTAATTTAACTAGTATATTTCTACAGTGCGTAAAACCTTAACAGATACAATAGTTATACTATTATTATAATGGAAAAATATAAAACCACATCACTTCAATAATTCAATTTGGTGTAGGTGGGACTTGGTCCAGTGCCTAAAGCAAACAAGCCACCTCACTCCTGAGATGAACATCATGTCTGGTTAAGGTTAGCTATTAGTCAATAGGCAACCTAGTGTCATGTGTTACTAATGTCACAAAAGTAAATAAAGGACCATTTTGTTGTGAAGAAAAAGAGAAAAATATGTATACAGAAGAGAATTAGGATATATATAAAGCTACTTTCTCTTAGTTGAGAAGAAACAACATTGTCTAATAATGTTTAGATAAGATATCATGTCTGAATCTTGTCCTCTGAATAACTACTACAAAGACAACAATATACAATGTATTAGTTATTGTAACCTACTGAACTATTTTGAAACTGTTTCATTGCTATTTTATCTTTTTTCTCATTAAAAGGAATAAAAAAAACTAAAAAGTAATTCAATTTGAACAGGATCCCAGGTAGTATTCTACTGAAGGTTGACACAGGGTATAGGGTAAAGACATAGTAAAGTTTTTCTATCTCAGGGATACTTGTAGGTAGTGATTATGTTAAAGGCCAGCACTGAGAGGCACAAGTGCCTAATGGAACTGACTGCTACAGAATCACTGCCACTTGACACAAATGAAAGCAGGACATGATTTCAATAAACAGCTGGCTGCACAAATTCAACATTCTGAGGAATAGGATCCATTAATTCATGCCAAAAATTCTTGCTGATCATGAGCAATGTACCAGACATGAAGAATATGAACTTTTAGCTCATCCCAGCTGTAGCTCCTTCCCCTTCACCTGTAGAGGCTGATGCCTCCTCTGAGAGTTTATGCTGCTCAGATGAGTAGATAAGGGACTGTTCTCCATAGGAAAAATAAAGGATTCATCTTAATTTTATAAATGGCCAGATTTAGAACCAGGTATCTATATTTCATTAGCTCACTAATATAAGAGATTAAATAACTCTAATTTCTATGAATTTTTTCCAACATATGTAAATGTAGAGAGAATAGCAAAGAGTCCACTGAACATATAACTCAACCTCAACATATCAAACAGATACTTTATTTTTGAAACCCATGCAGTGATACAGTAGTGATCATTGCATTATGACTGCTGTCAGGTTTAGCCTTATTCTTCTGTAAAGAATTCTCATTTTCTCTTGCTTGTAAGGCCTTTGTCTATGGAGACAACTGAGAACTATCCTCACCTCCACCAGCTCTTCAATCATTCACATGTGCAGAAGTTGGTTGGGGGTCATTACTTTTGTTAACAATGTATAAACCATGTTCCACAGTAAGAAGGTATGTACAGCCACTCTTCATTTAACAACTGAGTTCCATGACACTCCTCACTTACAGCTGAGTTACATTCCTGCAACTAGGTAGTTAAATGAGTTGGTTTGTCTTGCTTTTCTCATTGCTAAGACAAAAATACCCAACATCCAAAGCTAAGGGAGGAAAGATTTATTTTGGCTCACAGTTGCAGAGGTCTCAGTTAATAGTTGGCTGATGCCAAGGCAGGGTAGCATGGCAGAGGAGCATCACAGTGGAGAAACAGTTTATAGCATACAGCAGCAAGCAACAAACAGTAGCTCCTTTTCTGTCCTTTATAGTGTATCCTGGCTACCTACCCATATGTCTAGGCTACCTGCCTTAGCATTCATATTCTTAGTCCTAGCATTGCACCATGAGTTAGTCCCAGCATCACATCCTTAAAATTCAGCATCAAACACCCTAGACCCAGCCACCTCTGAAAAACCCCAACTATGAGCATATGAGACTTTGGAGAGAATATCTGATAGAAGCTATAATAGTTGCTTAACGAGGAATTGTATATAGTGTGTACATTACAATAGTCACAAAAATGGTCAAAGAAAACTCCAACTTGAAGACTATGCTTTTATTTGCATGACTTACATAAAGTACTGTAATAAATGATAGAACATAAAATTACAACTCTGCCACTCATGATCCTGTGTGATAAGTCCAAATATGGGTCATACAAATAATGGGTTGTAAATCCAAACAGTCATTAAGAAGGAGGTCATTGAATGAGGAATATCTTAAATACTCCAGCACCTACCAGAAATCCCTAGATTGGTTGTGAGGGAAGCAATATCTCTAAAAAGGTGGGCTGATGTATATTGTTTTCCATAATACTATCTGAAAAGAAGCATAGATGTAACTCCCTCATGCTGCCATGACTTACTGCTTTTCAACGATTTGGTAGCTCAGTCTGAATAAACTGAACAATAATTGTTTGCACAACATAAGTACATGACAAACATTCCATGAATAAATGAGTAAACGAGTTTCTTGCGGTTGAAATTTTTTAGTTGTATTTAACATTTTATTATTTATTTTTCTTTCTCTAGTGGGCTTCTTATCTAGCTGTACATTTAAATTACACTAGGGATCTTTCCTTTAAAATCAATAATGCTGGGTCCCATTCTCAGTCAACTTAACCAAAATCTCTGGTGATCGAAGAGGACAGTTGGCAAGAGCAATGTTCATAAAAAATGTCTCACATGAGTGTTATATGCATCCAGTAGTAACAATTACTGCCCTAGGTTAGGTCTTCTCAAACTAAAGTGTGTTCATAAACCACTGAAGGTCTTGCTAAAATGTCAATTTTGCCTCAGTGACTCTGACACAGAATACAAGGACTGCACTTACAAGCTGTCCAGAGCTGCTGCTGCTTTTGGGCCTTGGATCCATTTTGAGTGGCAACAACCTATCTGGTTATTTGTCAAGCATACAACAGGCACCTGGCAGATGTGCTTCTCCTCTGATGCTCAAGCATATATGCAAATTATCATTTTCCAGGCAGCATCTTATTTTACATGCAAATTATTTAGGGTGCAGTTTTTGAAAGCTATAAAATGGAATGTTAAAAATAAGTAGACTGGCTTCAGACAGATGGTGCTTGAGCTATCACTGAAATCAAGCCATTCACCATGAAAACATAAGCTCAGCTACAAATATTCTTGGTAAAGAGTTTCCATCAACCAACTCTAGAGAAATAAGAGTAAATACTCATGGCAAGAAAAAAGTAGCATTTTTAAAGAAGATGGTAGAAATTAGAAATTGTCATTAAATAATTTATCAGAAGACGATATATACAATATTCTTCCCTAATGTATTTTTTAGGATTAAAAAAGTCTCTAATGAACTTTCAAGACAGAATAGTTGAGAACAAAATCAGAGTCCTGTTACCATTTTAACTATATAGAGTATAAAATATTTGTGATAGTTTAACCTCATGACAAGCATTATTTTTATGAGGTTCCACCATCACTGGAAGGGAACAAATAAGGTAGGGCTTGTTGTGGGGTTCTCAGCCACTGATGAAAGCCAAGGAACACATAAAGCTAGCTCCTTTTCATGATACTTGGTAAGATACTGAAAAGATATTGTAATAATCTTTGTAGCTAAAAGTTGTTCGAATATTGCCCTTTGCTTCAAGTGTACTAATTAAAGAGCTAAGGATGTAACTCAGTAACACAGTACCTGCCTGGCAAGCACAAGGTCTTGAGTTCAATTCCTGGTCCCAAAATAACTACAAATGTATTAATCAGAACACTGAATTTCATTTCTTTCTCTTTAGGTTATTCTATGGTCTATAAAAGTTAAGTAATGAAATGGGCACTATGCTTATGTCCCCTTAATAAAGTAAATGAGATGTTTAGCACATGGTCTAAATCTTCTGTGTTATACTATCAGTTATGGTACTGTTTATAGGATAGACTTATGCAGCACAAAATAACTGATAAAATAGCAGATAAAAATAACTAAAGTAATATTTGGTTTCAGAATATGAAGAGCAAATTAAAGAACTGATATGGAAAGTATATGCTCTCCAGTCTTTTTCATATTCAATCAAAGTTGGGAAAAAAGTATTGCCAGACATTCTGCACATGGCAGAAAATATTTAGCAAAATTGGAAATGACATCAACAAAAGAATAAGAAAAATTCTATTTAAAATAAGCACAATCTCTTTCCTTTCTTTTCCCTATTCATTCTAAGAGTTTATAAATTTTGCTCAATGAGGATGCACTGCTGAAATATATTTCCTCTCACATCATCTAAGGAGCAAAGGTCTTGGTGCCTTTAAAAAAAATGTATAAACTACAAAATCTTTCAAGGTGTTAAGACTATCTAACCCAAAGAATAAGTTAGATCTAAAACAAATAGCAATCTCTAAAGAGAAATTAGTTACTGCAAACATTAACACAGAGATTTATTTTCCTACCCACTTACCCTGTCAATCTTTCCTATAAGGTACTCTTTCTGCCTAAAACCTCCTTCCTATGCCCTTCATCTAGCTAAGAAGTCTTCTGATTCAAATGTCTGTCCTTAGAAAAGCCTACTTGAAGTTCCTCAAAGAAAGTGCTCTGAAACCAGGCATGGCGGGGCACACCTGTAATACCAGTGTTGGAGAGGCTGAGACAAGAGGATCACTATGAGTCTGAGCTGCATAGAGAGACCCTGTACCAAATAAATAATAAATAAATAAATAAATAAATTTTAAAAAGAAAGTGCTCTGCTCTCTGAACTTCCTGTCATCACCACCACACTGGGCTGGAATTTCTGTTGTCTCTGATGTGTCACATTCTGGACTGTGATCTCCTTGTGGGCAGAACATATTTTCTTTGTGGTGTCCTTAGTGCCTATGTATTCTAGAGCCTCAATAAAACATTTCTGGAAGTGGATTAATCATGAGGCTCTATTTCACTATTGCTAGACACTAACAAGACTTATTACATACTGTAAGAAACTAACATCAGGGCCTGCCAAATAGCTTAGTAGATAAAAACACCTGCAAGCAGGCACAGGGGCCAGAGGTTTGATCCCTGGGCCTATTGTGCTGGCCCTGTCCTCAGAGCACCCTGAGACGGCAATTGTGACTAGGCATGGTGGTGCGTGCCTGTAATCCCAGAACTTGGGAGGCTGTAAACAGGAGAATCACTATGAGTCCAATCTAGTAGTGAGACCCTGAACACTCTATAGACCCTTCCCTAAAATACAAAAGAATAAACTAACATCAAGAGGGCTTTCGTCCACTTGTAAAACAAGTTTTATTCCTTAGAAGTTGTTACGCATCACATATAACAAAATTACAAAATCAGATCAGTCAGATGGTCATTCTTGACTCTCCAACTCTGATCCTGTAATTTTACCTAATCAATCACCTTGTATAATTATTCAAATATATATATATATATATATATATATATATATATATATATATATATATATATATATTTTTTTTTTTTTTTTTTTTTTGTGCAGGCTCTCACTATGTAGATTTGACTCGTAGTGATCCTCCTGATTTCTGACTCTCTAGCACTGGGGTCACAGGTGTGCACCACCATGCCCAGACTTCATATACTTTCTATTGAGCTTGTTCCCTTAGAGATCCCTAACCAATAACAGATTATTGTACCAAGAGTGGTTCTAGAGAAACAGGATTGTAGGGATGCATTTTTCTAATATATTTAATGGTTTTCTGGAGTTGGCCCTCTAATTTGGTGAGACCTAAATTTTCCATGCTTTCTCCTTCTGATAATATAGAGAGTACTGACAGTCTATGCTGTTAACTATTCAAAGTAATGCACAAAACAGATCCATTTGATTATCCTAATTCACCACTTATGAGATGCAAAGAATTTAGCAATTCTATACACAATACTTTTAAGTAAGATATATAATGATGTTGGCTGTTTGCTCTTAGTATCTCTGGGCAAAGTAACAAAGGAAAACAGTGAGCTCAAAAATTCAAATCCCTAGCTCCATACACACATAAACAATCTAAAGGCTTCTAAGTATTTTCTGAAGGAATATCTTCCTTTTCCCATAAGCCTAAAGTAGTTGCAAAAAAAAAAGCTCTCATCATGAAATTAGCTGAATGATTATAGCACATTTAATGCTTGGCCTTGAAGGTTATCTTTACTTAAAGTGAAGGCATTATTTGGAAAAGAATGGGCTCCTGTAAATTGAGATGGAGATTTCTGGAGGAACTTGATGCAGCTGGAAGCATTGATTTCATGCACTCTGATGAGATTATCTTTCCAGAGGAAGAGGTTTCCCCATTCCCAAAGGCTACATCTAAGCATAAGACATGGCAGTTAGAGTGTAATGTCAACTTGATTGGTTTTGAAATTTACCCTGGGACAAGGTAGAGCACACTTCTAGGTGGGTCAAGGAGGTACAACTTTAGGGTCTACATCTGGTCCTTTGTACCTTTTTCAGCACTGTTCTTCTCTGCCACCAAGCTCACAAGAAATGAACATTTTTTTGCTCTGCCATTTCGTTTCACCATAATGTTTTTGCATTAGAGCTAACTGACTACATACTCAATTCCATGGAAACTATAAACCAAATTAAACCTCTTCTCTTTTAACTTGTGAAGATTGGGTAGTGTGTCTCAGTGACAGAAAAGCTGACTAATACATGTCATTGTGATTTCCCTTGCAGGTGACATTTACATTGCATTTACATTATAGACATTGTATTAAGAGCTTTAAACACACTATCCCATTGATCATCACAATTCTACAACTTGAGCACTGTTAATTTGTCACTTCACAGGTGAAGGAATACTTAGAAAAATACCTGAAGGTCACAGGTTAGTAATACACAGCTGGGATTTGATCTCACCAAGCAGTTACACTCAAGATTCCATGTTCTCAACCACCATTCTTCACTGTCTTACATGCTATGGTGTTATAGTTTATGACTAAAATGTCCCCCAAAGCCACATGTGCTCATAGGAGAGGGTTTGGAGAGGTGGCTGGATCATGGGCATGTGATAATAGATTATTGGTGTGTGATACTGGGTTAGTCCACTGATTAGTTTATAGTGGGTATGATGTTGGGAGATGAAGGTTGGTTTGAGGAGGTAGGTCATTAGGGATGTAACCTAGAAGCATACATCTTCCCTACTCTCTTGCTCCCTTCCTGTTTATTACCACCATGTCATGAACTCTTTCTCCTCTGCCATGCCCCACTGCCTTCAAGCCAATAGATTGTGTACTGAAACCCCTACAAACTGTGAACCTAAATAAACTTTCCTCTTTTATCTTGTGGGTATCAGGTATTTTGTCCCAACAATAAGAAAGTAACTAAGACAGATGTGAGTAGTAGAGAAATAAGGTCATTGCTACAACACTACCTAGCTATGTGGTTCAGAAACCTTTGCAAATGGCTTGTGGGAAGAGTTTAGAAAAGTTTGGAGATGCTGGTTGAAAAAACGCCCCTAGTATACTATAAGTGAGTTTGATGGGATATTTTGATCAGGACTTAGAAAACAAGTATGTGGCTAGAAATGCAGCCAGTAAAGACCAGGCTTAGGGGGTTGCTGCTGGGACCAAGGACTGTGCTTATAGTTGCACTTCAGGCCATGTGTTACGCTCTGGCTCAAAATTTTGTTAATGTCTGGAGACACTGCAGGAGGCTAAGAATGAAGAGGACTAATTAATCCAGTGGAAGAAATTCAAAAGCAGCCTAATGTTGAGACAGCAGCATAGCTACTTGGTTTTTTTTTTTTTTTTTACCAGCTCTACATTGAGAATCAAGACAAAATGTCCCAGCAGACTATTTTATTTTAGCATATTTATTAAATTTACTTTACTGCAAATATAGCTTTTTTCTGAAAATGCTTATTAAGGCCGTGACTCATCCACGTGGATGACACAGACAAAGGAACTACAGAATAATGTACAGGACTACAAGATAAACCCTGAGAGGACTTCAATGACCACATAGGAAATATAAAGTTCTTGTGTTGGTATATAAGTCTTGATATATCTAGGTCTTAACCATCCAGCAGAAAAGTATAAAAATGAAGTATACATTGTGGGGCCATAATATTAAGCTGAGCTGTAAATGGCTATGGTCGACAATTTCTTTGAATAACTCACTATTGTTGTAGAATGCTGGACTGTGTTGGATTGTGGTGTCGAGTTCAAGCACCTAAGTTAGTTGAATATCAATGGAGTGCCCACCTTTGACAGGTGTAGACAAAGGAAGGGGTGTAGAAAGAAAAAATCATGATGTGTGTGTATAGACAGTACAGTTGGGATAGATAACACTGTGCTTCTACATAATTCTATGAGAGGCAAGATCTGCACTAATGGGGTGGTTGGACAGGATATTATGTCAGCTTCTAGTACTACAGTCATCCACTAGGAAAATAATTATTGAATTTTTGATATAATTCAGGTATAAAAAATAAGATCAGTAAGCAGCTACACTCTTAATTCATTGATAAGAGATATCTGCTAAAATAATATCTGTAAATATAATATCATGTATATACCTTGTACAATACCAAAACATTATGAAAACAGTTTGCAATATATTAATTTATCAAATCTGTATTGTTAAGGTGTCTTGAAACTGTCTGATTGACATTTGTAGTTCAATAAAATTTTAAAAAATGCTTATTAAGAAAAATAGCAAAGGTCTTTAGTATAATATAAATTGCTCAAATATATGTATCATTCTATAATCATAATTATTTACAGTATCAATTTTCAGAAAAAGATACTTGAATTAACTAGAAGAAAACATCACATTTTATTTAATAATTTTGAGAAACAAATAGCAATGAGAGTTTCAAAACCGATAACTAGCAGTTTCAATAATGCATTGCATATTGTTGTCTTAGTGATTATACATTGTACAAGATGCAGACATGATGTCCTATCCACAACCACTGTTAGAACAAATTTCTCTATTTATTAAATTAAGAGAATGTGCAGCTGTAATCCATCCTAACTATTTTGAGTATACAGATACAAAATGGTCATTCATGTGTATCCCCTTTTTTTGGTTAGTTTTGTTGTAAAAGGGAAATCCATTGTCATTTAAATACTGTAGGTACATGAATTCAGCAAACCTCACATTTTAAATACTTGATATTTCTATTGATTCTTCATGTTCTCCAATTGAAAGACAGTTTCACAAGTTTAGGTTTCCTCTGTCGATTCTAGGAGGTTTGTGTTGAAAAATTTTTCTCCATTATTAACTATGATTTTCTGTGGGACCTTTTCAGCTATGCCCACCAATTTTGGAACCAAATCTGGAGTCTGTCTTCCACTACATTCAATTTCTGAGCCAAGATTTCTGGGATATCAATGACAATGATAGCTGTTTGCTCTAAAGACATTTTCCAGTATTTCAATGTGGTTTTGAAGAAGAGCAGTTCTCAAGTCTGTCCTGTTTATCCACTCATCTCTCTTTTCAAAGATAGTGTTTCTGAGGTTGAGAGGTAATGTTCATCTTTTAAAATTCTTCTGTCACTGGGTGATCCACTGTGCAAGGAAATGAGATCCCATTGGAAAGACTCAGGATTAGGTAGACATAGTTTACCACCTTTCCTGGAAGAGCTGCAGGTATCTCACCAGGGCTATGAGCTTTCAGTGGTGGAACACAGTTTTTCTCCTAGTCCAGTCCTAAGATGCTCTCGATTGAAAAGAAGCAGGGTGGCAGGGAGATGGCTCAGTGGAATAAGTGCTTTCCCGGCAAGCACAAGGGCCTGAGTTTGATCCCCAGTTCCAGAATAAGAAAAGCAGCAGCAGCAGGATGCAGGTTTGCCTTTCCTAGGCAAAGGTGGGAAATCATCCTTTGAACTATACAGGGAGATCTCTAGCCTTTTCACCACCTCTGCCCTGCATATACAGGGGTGGGGTCTTCCTGAGTTCACCTTATAGCTCTGGAAAATCTTCCTTCCTTAAAGCCTGATTTCATTACTTTTGCCAGGGCCTGGTTATCCACACCAGCTAGCCATAAGAAGCCACCTCCCCTAGGACTCACACCCAAAGCAGGAAGTGCCTCCTAAGCATCCACTGCTCACAGAAAGGACCAGAATGGCTTTAAAAGTTTTGAGGTTAGCTAGAAAGGAAGCTCTGGTAATGCTGAAGACCATATAAATACAGTAGAGAAGAGTTTAGCTGCTGAATAAATTAGCATTAAAATGAATCCGTGTACTTTGCACAAGCCTGAGGGCATTACAGGAATAGGCAGAATCTCTACCCTTTGAAGACTCAAAATTGCAAAAGTTAAAGACTGCCTCAGGGCACCTGTACTTCAGAATTGTGGCATACTAGAGGATAAGAACTGATTCACCCATTGGGCTTTAAGTCAACTTGCTCACCCTTCCAGGCATTCACAGTCTCTGCAACTACTAGCAAAATGAAAAGGATTCAGGACTGGGAGATGGCACAGTGGAATAAACTTGCTTCCCTGGCAAGCGCAAGGGCCTGAGTTTGATCCCTGGTTCCACCAAAAAAAAAAAAAAAAAAAAAAAAACTGGCAGGGACAAAATGAAAAGGATTTGACTACTCTTCCAGTTGGTGGCAGAACTTGGCACCATCCACATGGTGCTAGTTTGCATGCATGCAGAATCCAAGAGTTATGGAGTCAGAAGGCTTCCACTCACATTTCAGAAGAAGGCCTGGGAGACTAGGCAATGTGTTCCTGAGAGAGCAGTTCATGAAGCTATGAGGAAAGAATGCTAAAATACTATGGAGACCTCAGAATACTGGAGAAGCCAAGAACGTGGATCATCTGAGGAAAGCCTCAAAAATTGTACACAATCAGCCCAAGAGAAAAACAGTGAAAGCTGAAAACGCCCACAGTGGCATAGAGGCAGGGCCACACAAATAGTTTAGAGCTCACATTTTACCACAGATTGCTCTGGTTGCTAGACCTGGAAGTATAGGATTTATTATTTGCTCTGCTAAATTTTGGTGCTGCTTTGGTCACATTTCCTTTTGTCATTCTATTTCTACTTTTTATGATAAGAATGTTTATCATTTACCCATGTGTCTTGGAAGAAGTTAAGTTTCTTTTCATTTTTACAGGGGCTCACAGCTATAAGTTGGCCTCACATCACAGAGGAGACTTTGGATCTGGACTTTTCGGCTATGCTAAAACTATTAGGACTCTGGAAATTATTAGAAATAGACTAAATGTACTTTGCACAAAGAGATGCACATGAGTTTAGGGAGGCAAAGAGCAGAATATTATGAATTATATTGCAATGTCCCCCAAAACTTTATATGTTCATAGGTGGAACTTTGGGCGGTTAACTGGATCATGGGTATGTGAAATGGATTGGTCTGCTGATATCCCTCTTCTCTTGAGAGTTGACTTCTTCACATCTGCCATGGCTCTTCATGGCTCCCTTGCAGGCAGCCAACTATGGACTAAAACCTGTATAAACTATGAGCCAAATTTAAAGGATTTTCTTCTTTCAATTGGGGGTGTCAGGTATTCTACCTCAGCTATGAAAAACTAAGTAAGATAATGAACATAGAAGAAGTCATTTAACTACTTCCCTATTGTTTATTTGTTGCCAGTGTTTCATGATTCTATAAAAGGACATTTTTTTTCAACTAGAAGAGTTTTTCAGAGGTGAACACATCTTTGTCTACCAGAGGACAATTCTTCCTCTTGACTTTATGATGCATATAGCAACACTGAGCCATAGAAGGCAAGGGTTTACAGAAGCCTCAATTAAAAGGACATACTTTTGTATCAGCTAAGGTCAGTCAGGTACCCTCAGGGTTTATCCTGTAACTCTGTACTGCTCTTTGTAGATCCCTTGTCAGTGTCAGCCTTGTGGATGAGTCACGGCCATTGCTTGACCAATTTGCTCTTTGTAGAAGCCTGAGAGAAAGTTTTCTCTCCATGTGACTCATTAGGCACACTATACTTTTTTTTTGGTTATATAGGTCTTGCTTTAACTCGGTCTTAACCATCCTGCAGAAAAGTATAAAAATGGAGGTATATAAAGTAAAGTTATATTAATATAATGAGCTGTGAATGTCTCAAGTCAACAACTTCTATGGATAACCCGCTTCTATTGTCAACTGCTGATCTGTGTTGGATTGATTTAATATATATATATATATATATATATATATATATATATATATATATATATATATATATTTAGCCATCCATGTTTTGAAAATCTCTAACATATGTATCATTGTATATTACCCTGTTTATGTCATTTGTTCTCTTTGTTTTTGCTTCTATTTTTCACTCAAGTTAAAATACAAATAAATAAATTTTAAAAATAAATAAAAGGACATTATTATACCAAAATTTTAATGTAAATATTTTCATTATAGCTCCAGATAGAAGCTGAATTACTAAATCAACTTACATGTCTTTGGATTTTTACACAAACTATCATTCAGAAAGTCTCTGCAAATTTACAATTCTAACAACCCTGTATCACTGTGCTCATTTCTGTACTAAGAATATAATTTCTCAATGTTTCTTTTAGTTTTGGCAATAGAACAATTTAAAGAAAAGGCTGTCCTCTTCAGCAAACCAGTCCCCAGGCTGATCTCAATGCCTGTTTGTATAAATGAAGATGGACAAGTGTGTGATCACACTTGTGTACTTACCTATTGTCCCTGGATGCTTTTTCATTATAACAGCAGAAGTAAGTAGTTCAGACAATTCCCAGTACTGTACACTGCGCTGGCCCCAGAACCCTGGGCACGCCATGCTGGCCCAAAAACTGGGCATTGTGGCACATGCTTGTAACCCCAGAACTGGGAAAGCTGAGACAGTAGGATCACTAGAGTTTTAACTGCATAGTAAGACTTTGTATCAAACAAATAAATACATAAACATTTTTAAAACTAAAAGTTAAGGAGAAATGAGTAATTTACCTAGTGTCATTCATCTGCTCTGAGTAATTGAAGATTAGAGTAATAAAAATAATTAGGTATCATAGGGTCCTTATGAACATTAAGTAAATAGAGGTATCATAGGGTCCTTATGAACATTAAGTAAAAAGAGGTATGCCAATTGATCAGCACAATGTCTCGTACTCAATAAATGCAAGTCATTGTATCACCTAAAACCAGCCCTCAAAATAGGAAACAGCTTTCATTAGCCTGTAGCAAAAATGTTGATAAATGTAGGTTAAATAATGAAACTGTAATTGTCATTTAAAACTTACCAAAACTATAAAGAGGAGAAGGCGGTGATGAAGAAGGATTTTCATGCTCATGCTTTCTCAATAAATTTGGTTGACTCATTGCTCCAAGGTTGCTTTCTGTATTTTCTCTTTCTACCTGTGTTTCTGTAAGTAAGAATAGAAACAAGCTCTCAATTACACATTTTATATCCAGTTAGAACTGTTCTTTGGCTATGAGGGGAAAATAAAAACATGAGAGACAAGATAAAAGTGAAAGTAGTAGAATGAACCACAGTCTCACTATGCACAGTAGTCCCTCACTATTTTGCAGTTCAACTTTTGCAGACTCATTGCTTCAGGGATTTTCAAAATATATTCATCTAAATTATTTATTGTGGATTTTTTTTGCTATATCACAGGATTGTGCAACAGTATACAGTACTATCTACGTATATTAAAATTAAGTTTATGGGCTTAAAAATGTTTAAGAACATTAGAAGTGTTTTTAGGAGTGTGGGAAATGTTTATAAGATTGTGTGAAGCATTTATAAAGCCTTAAAACATATAAATACTAAAATAAATATAATATCCTCACATCGCTGATTTTCACTTATCATGGGGGTGTCTGGAACATAATCTCTATGATAGGTGAAGGACCACTGTAGTTCAGGCTGACCTTGAACTCATCATGTAGTCCAAATTGGTCTCAATCTTCAGTGCTAGGATTATAAGCACAAACTACAATGCCTGGCTCATCCTTTTACTTTTAACCTACCTCTGTCTTTGAAATTGTAGAGCATCTTAAAAGCAATTGTTGAGCTTCTTAAAAGCAAGATCTAGTTCCATATTATTTTTATCTATTTCCCAATGCTGCCATCTAATTGATGTATTTGGACTATTTAAGGTATTTATCATCCTAAGGTCTCTGTCTGTATTTTTATTGTTATTTCTATTTTATTAACGTACTTTACAGTACCGGAGATTGAGCCCAGAGTATTTGCACTGAATTACATGTCCAGCATGTAATTTTTTTTTTCATTTTTTGATATAGGGTCTTGGTAAGCTGCTAAGTTGCTCAGGCTAGACTTAAATGTGTGATTCTCCTGTCTCAGCTTCCCAGAGTGCTAGAATTATAGCCCTGTGGCATCACATTTGGACTTTTTTCTTTCTTTTGTTTGTCATTACTGTGTTTCTTTCATTGTGTTACTTGACTAATTTTTATATTTCTCTTTATCTGCATATTACTTTTTAAATTTATTTATTTATTTATTTGGTACAGGGACTGGCTACATAGCTCAGATTCATAGTAGTACTCCTATCTCAGCCTCCTCAGAGCTGAGATTACAGGCATGTGCCACTGCAGCTGGTTTCGGGCGGCACAATGTACACAGTGTTCTGAGACTGCCATGGCATGTAGTACCAGAGCTAGAACTCAGGTCCTTACACTTATCAGGCAGGCACTTAGCCTACCAAATTATCTCTCTAGCCTTGCTTATTACTTTTAAACTTTAAGAGTGCAAAATTTATTGGAGAAAAGGAATGGAGAATGGGAATGGGGAATAGTGACTTAGTGACATAGAAAGCCCTGTGCAAAAATAAAAATACAAAATCAAAAGGCATAAGGTGTCACACTGTAAAGATCCCAATTTCAATCCCCATTACCACCAAAAAAGAAAAAGAAAAACACAGATTATTGCAGCATAACTGGGAATCAATAATATGTCTAGTTGATATATGATTGATTTGCAAAGCAATTCAATGGATGAGAAGCAATAGGAAGAAAACTTGATAAATTTGGATTTCATAAATATTAACAGTTTTCTTTCTAAGAGGAAAGAATCTCTACAATATAAGAAAGACAAAAAGGCAAGTTGAAGATAGGAGAACATATCTGCAAAGTGCATACCCAACAAAATATAGTATCTATAATATCTAAGTAATTTGAAACTCAGAGGTAAAAAAATACTAATTTAAGACAGATACACATATTTCATAGAAAAGAATATACAGATGGAAAATTAGCACATGAGAATATGAACATCATTATCCAAAAATAAATTCATGTTAAACACACAGTGACATATTACCATATACGTATCAGAATGGCTCCACCAAAAGATTATCAAAATTCATTATCAAATTAAGCAACAGAGCAGAATAAAAAATCAACACACAAAAATCAATAGCATTTCTTTACACCAATAATTAACTCACTGAGAAAAATTAGAGGAAAAACCCTATATGTGATACCATCAGAAAAATTAAATCCTTCGGAGTTAACCTAATCATGGAAGTAAAAAAACCTTTGCAATTAGAAATACAGTACTCTAAAAAAGGAGATTGAAAAGGACATCATAAATTGGAAAAAATATCCCCTGTTCCTGGATAAGCAGAACCAATATAATCAAAATGACCTTATTTCCAATTGTTCTGCAAATATAATACAATTTCAATCAAAACACCAACAGTATTCCTCATAGAACTTGAGAAAACAATCCTAAGGTTAAAATGGAAGCAAAAGAGACCCAGAATAGCAAAAGAAATTCTGGGTACCAGGAGAAAAGCATCATAATTCTAGATTTCAAGTTATATTTCAAAGCTACAGTGATAAAGACAGCATGACACTAGCAAAAAATAGACATGTGCATCAATGGAAAAGATCAGAGGAGCAGAAATAAGCTAAGCACATTTAGCTATTTGATCTTTAACAAAGGGACCAAAAATAAACACTGGAGGAAACATAGAGACTTTGAAAATACTGTTGGGAAAATTGGGCTCTGCCAGATCTATGGCAAGCAGCAGCATCTAAGTCTGCTTCTTTAGAAGACTAGGATTTTAGACAAAGATCTCAATAAAGCTAAATTTCCTGATAAAATAATATTCATGTCCTACTTAAATACTGTGTAATGTGCATCACTTTTTGTCTGCATAAAATTAAATAAACTTAAGTTATTAAAGCAATAAACATAAATGCAATTTGAGATCATACTCATTAGTGAAATAAATCATTCACATGTGTAAACATACTGTCTCCTTGATATGAGAAACTGAAAGAGTAAATAAGGTCTAAAATGTACAGCAGATATTGTGAAATGTAATGAAATTGTTTAAAAAGCAAAAGAGAAATATGATGAGGGAAAGGGGAAAGGAAAAGAGAAAAAAAATGTGAGTTATACTACTAGTGTCTCTTAGTTCATAAGAAAGAAAGGTTTGCACTTTTATCAATTAGAGAATTTTTTTATGTCCATATCTTGTACTCTGAAAAAATACTTTAGAGGCTGGGGAGATAGCTTGGCAGCATAAGTGCCTGCCTGGCAAGCACAAGATCCTGAGTTCAATCCCTGGTACCAAAAACAAAACAGAACAAAACGTAATCATCATACCACCAAGCAAGTAAAGGCTTGAAAATATGTTTACACCAAAATCTATACACTAGTGCTTATAGCAGCTTTGCTTGTGATAGCTAATAAAACTGGACACAATCTACATGTCTGTTAAAGAGTAAATAAACAAGTATGATATAGTCATACCACATACTAGTACTTAGCAGTAAGAAGAAAGGAACTATTGAAATGCAAAAGGCCACTACTCGTGAAAAAATGGATTGATTCCATTTAGAAAAAGCCCTCCCCTATATTTAAATCCTGTATGAATCTGTTTGTATAACATTCTAACAATGACAAAGTTATAAAGAGGGTAAACATACTAGTAGTTGGATGGGAAGAGAAGCCAGGGAGGGAATCATACAAAAATAAGTGTAGTTATAAAAAAACATCAACAAGATGAGTCCTGAAAGTGATGGGATAATTCAGGATTTGATGTACATCTGAACCTACACACAGCATAAGGATAAAGAGAACTAAATACACATATAAATGAACACAGAGAAAGTTAAAAACATAAAGCAGGTCAATGTCAGTAATTGTAATTAATTGTATCAATGTTAAAATCCTAGTTCTTACATTTTATTGGTTTTCTTCAAAATATAATTACTGTGAGAAACTGGGTAAACAACATACAAGATTTCCCTGTATTGTTTCTTATGATGGTTTATAATTCTGAAATATTTCAAAATATAAAGTTTCATTTTGAGACACTATCACTAAGAAATAATATTAATACCTATGAGTCTAGAATGCAGTGCTATTTGTAATAGGTATCATTACAAGCTCACTAAGTTGGAACTGACAGTACATTCTGTACTACTAACTGTACCACTATCATTTTCAATTAAGTTTGGACCATTCGATGACATGGGTCTCTTTCTAAGCTGGATTCTGTTTTGAGCAATATTTTTGTAGTATATGTTTGTGGCACATAATGATTACATTCATTGTGGGGAGTTAGTACATGTACATAACACATTTTAATATGTAAAACATTTTCTAGTGGTGAAAGTCAAAACATCCTATTGGAATGAAGGAAAAACAAAGTAATTCTCATACAAAGAAACACTTATTTTAAAAGTTGTCATTGGATTACTTACTCTTATAGAATAAAGGGCGATCTTCAATCTGAAAGAATATAATGAAGGAAGAAATCTTGAAGCATCAAAAAAGAAGAAAAACTAGAAATATGCATGTAGGGAAACTAGATCACTCCTATCCTACTTGAGGGAACAGAAAATAGTACAGCCACTCTGGAAAGCATCTGAGAAGTATTTAATGAAACCAAATATACAATTAACATGTGATCCAGTGATTGAACTCATTTTTTTGTGGTACTAGAGATCAAACTCAAGCCCTTGCACTTGCCAGGTAGGCACTTATGCCACTGAGCTGTACCCCCAGTCAGCAATTGCACTCTTGGAGAGTATCTCAAAGAAATAAAAGCATATGTTCGCATAAAAGTCTGTCTGCGTCTTCATAACAGCTTTAATTATAAAGACCAAAAAAACAGGAAACAAATTAGATGTCATTTCATGAGAGAAAAAAAGAAATGAACTATGGTATATCTACACCATCAAATATTACTCAACAGTAAAAGAAAAATAACTATCGATACATGCACTGACTTTGATGAACCCCCAGAGAATCATACAGAGGTGAACTATGAATCCATTTATATAAATTACAAAATTTTTAAAATTTACAGAGGAGGAGAACAATGTAGTGGTTGCAAGTGGCAAGGATAGAGAAGAATAGAAGTAGGATCATTAAATATGGAAAGTAGATATGGCTTCAAAAGTTAACAGGTGGTATCCTTACTTGTATATCTTTTTTTAATGTATTTAGTACAGGATCTACAGGGTCTCACTACACAGATCAGACTCCTAGTGATCCTTCTGTTTTCAGCTTCCCAAGTGCTGGGATTATAGGCATGCAAAACCAAGCCCAGTCTCAGTCTCTGGCTCAGCATGCCCCAGGGGTGGGGGCGGGGCGAGCAGAGCAGCCAGGGATCGAACCCCAGACCCTGCATCTATCTAAGAAGGTGCTTTAATCCACTGAACTATCTGACCAGCCCTTTATTTCTATATCTTGACTATAATGAAGGAGTTTAAAACCTCATATTATGAAATCACAAGTGCGTAAGATGAGAATATCTCCATAAAATCTGATTTATCTATATCAATATATTGGTTTTCAGATTTTAGTACAGATTTGTGAGATATTCTTACTGGGAAAATTCTGAGCAGATAAAGCTTTCTCAAAATAACTTAATTTTTCATTTAAAAAGCTACTACAATTGGCTCACATAAAGGGAATGATGGTAAATCTTTTCAAGCTTTCAGTGTAACAAAGAGCTAGCTATAGCACATGTGCCATAGGTTTGCCACCACTAATCTAGACTCATTAGTCTCTACATGGTATACATCATTTCAAACTTACCAAGACTGGGAGAACTACTCAGAGATGAATAGGAAGGCACTTCATCATAATCCACTAAATGTAAGTCATCTGTTGGCCCATGGCATATTTCAATGTCACCTTCTTCTTCATGCAATAATCCTACAAAGAAAATATTTTTTAATGCTATAAGAAAACACTCCTAATTATATTGCATATGAAGCAAAACTATCATTCAAGAATCAAGTGAAAGAGCTAGAGAGATGGCTCTGGCTTAAGCGTCTATCTGGTGAGCAGAACATCCTGAGTTCAATCTCCAACACCAAAAAAAAAGTGACAATAAAGACAATCAGAAAGTACTTATTACTAGACAACTCTTAAAAATACCTAAATGGAAATCTTTGATCAGAAAGACTATGATAGAAGGAATGGAGCATAAGGAAGGAAGAAAGAACATTAGGAGAGCAGCAGTATGGTTTTAGGGAAACTAGCACCATTATCCATTTCTAGTAGAAAGTGAAAATAGTACAGTCACTGGTGAAGAGTTTATCAGCTTAATATAAAATTAAAGATGCAATTACCAAATGACCTAACAGTTGTACTCTTTGGTATTCATCATAAAGAAATGAAAATATGTCATTGCACTGGCTGGGGAGATGGCTCAGTGGAATAAGCACTTCCCTGTGATTGCACATAACATTATTGGATCTAGGTTCATTAAACAAGATAAATGAAATAAAGTAAAACTGAAACATTAAATGAGTACTTGCAGAAACACTATGCCTACTTCCCAAAAACAAGATGCCTAGTGGTGTCAATGGGTGAACAGATAAATAAAATATAGTAAATCCAGACCATGAAGTACTCTTTGGCATTATAAATGGAGGGGTGAATGATAAACAATACAGGTGGGTCCTCTGGGAATTTTACTGGGATCTGGGAGATGGCTCAGTGGAATAAGTGCTTCCCTGGCAAGCACAAGAGCCTGAGTTCAATCCCCAGTTCCGCCAAAAAAAGTTATATATTATATGATCCCATTTATTTTAATACTAAAAGGACAAACTACAGATCTAGAGTACAGATTAGTTTTTGCCAGCATTTAGAGACAGCAAAGGTGGGAGGGGGGTATTGATTGAAGGAAAGCAAACGTAATTGAAAAACAGCCCTATAAGGGATCATGGTGGTGATAGACCTGTTTAGAGGCCTCATGTAGTAGAAGATACATGGATTTACACTTACAATAAAATTGAACTGCAACACACACAAACACACATGCATATGCATACAAGTTAATACAAATAAAACTAGGCACATTTCAGTATGCATGGACAATATCAGATCAGTATCCTAGAAAAAGCTGGGTAAAAGGAACACAGGCTCTTTCTGCAAACTTTATAGGTTGCTAATTTTTTTCTTAAAATTAAAGTTTATTAGAGAAAGCTACCACTATCTTGCACTAAAGGTATTAATGAATCTAGACTGACTAGTGCTAAATGCAACATATGTCATTTCAAATTCAACAGAATGGTGGAAGATGAATAAGACTATGTCATTTTCCATTAAGGTAATTTGTCTCAAGGATTCTTTCCAGATTGGTTTGTACATTTTGCTAACATTTCCATAAATAAGTATTTTGAACATTGAAAGAAAATGAATTTCAATCATGAATTCTATACCATGCAAACAATACTCCAAGAATGACAGGGAAATATATTCTTACATGAGAGAAACTAGAAGGATCTATTATTAGCTGAGCTATACTTAAAGAATGGCTAGCCAGGCATAGTGGCATATACATATAGTCCCAGATATTTGAAGTTGCAGGAGGGTAGCCTGAGCCCCTGAGTTTGAAATCAACCTCAAAAATATAGTAGTAGCAAAATATAACAAAAAATGGTTTTAAATTTTCAGGCAGAAAGAAAGATGAAAGACTAAATCTTGAAGCATGAAAAATGAATTACAATGTATGGAAGAACGAAATCAGTCACTTATATTTAATTGGTGGGAAATTAACATGGTACAGCCTTGCTGAAAATTCATTTGAAAGTTTCCTATAAAACATACAATGACCATATGAACAAGTATCTGCACTCTTAAACACTTACCTTAGAAAAATCGAAAATTATGTTTATATAAAAGCCTGTATTGCAAAGCCATATGTCCGTCAATGGATGAACAACAGATAAACAAGCTGTGGTACATACATAGCATAGAATAGTATTCAATTACAAAAGAAAAACCAATAAAATCAAAGACAGGAATCTCTAGGGAATTATGTTAAAGTTATATGTCCTTATAAAAGGTCATAAACATCCTTGGGGTAATGGGAATGCTGTTTATCTTGCACATTAAACCTACTCAGATGGCAAAATTGAATAGAACCAAATACATGCATGCATATTAATATAATTAACCAATGAAATATCAATAAGATTTGTGTACAGCATCAAGACCAACATCCTGGTTGTGATGTTGTTCTAGCATGGTATTTTTACAAAACTGTTATTGGGAAAGATGGAAAAAGTATAAATGATATTTCTCTCTGTATAATTTATTATAACAACCTGTTTACATTATATAACCACAAAATTAAAAGTATAATTAGGGAGCTGGGGAGATGGCTCAATAGAATAAGTGCTTGCCTAGCAAGCATGAGGTCCTGAGTTCAATCCCCAGTTCCACCAAAAGAAAAAGCATAAGTAAGAAAGAGTTATCACTAGATTTGCATTATGCATGCTCATGGATCTCGATAAAAGTGATACTAGCTAGTATATGAATTATTTTGAACTCACCACAAGTGAGACAAACACAGAAAGGTGAAGAAACAGAAGGACTTTGGTCTCTGTCATATTCCAGTGAAGATGGGCAACTCAGTATTTCAGCGTCACCTCCTGGGATGTTTTCTGTATTTGCTGGCCCTTCCAACATCACAAATTTTTCATCTAATGAAAAACAAGAATTCCTAATTGTGAATTCAATATTGGGTGAAATTATTCTTCAGAAAAAGGGGGAAATACAAGCATCTTCATTGAAATGATTTGCCCCTGGGGCCTGGGAGATGGCTCAGTGGAATAAGTGCTTCCCTGGCAAGCGCAAGAGCCTGAGTTCAATTTCCGGTTCTGCCAAAAAAAAAAAAAAAAAAAAAAAAAAAAAAAAATGATTTGCCCCAAACAGATTTACCTCTTCATTTTGTTTTGTTTGCTCTGAGATAGAGTTCCAGTAGGTAGTTTAGGCTGGCCTTGAACTCAACAGTGTCCTCCTGCTTCAGCCTACCAAGTGTTATGAATACAAATATACACAACACCTGGCCAGATTTGCACTTAAAAAACAGGCAAATAATTGGACACAGTGGCACATATCTGTAATCTCAGCACTCAAGAGGCTTATGCAAGAGGGATTGTTAGTTTGAGGCCATCCTGGTTTACACAGTAAGTTTAAGACTTATCTGGACTAACAGTGAGACTTAAATAAAAACTGACAGATACAGTGATGCACACCTAGAATTCCAGCATTTGGGAGGCTGAGGCAGGAGAGTTACTAAAAATTATAGGCCAGCCTGTACTACATATTATGTTTAAGGCCAGCCTGAACTGTACAGCAAGATCCTGGCTCAAGAAAAAAATTGAATGTCTAAAAAATCTTCAAATAGAAGATAGTTACAGAAGAATAATTTTGGAGCACCAGGAAGGAAGAACAATGAAAAGGTCAGAAACATAAATGTAGGAAATCACCTACACATTGCTACTGAGAATTTAAAATGGTTCAGCCCCTCTGGAAAACCGTTTGGCAGTTTCTTCTAGAACTAAACATACTATTATCATAAACCTAGCAATTGCACTCTTGACATTTATGACAGAGGAATAGAAGCTTACATTTAAACAAAAGCTGAGATATGAAGGTTCACAGAACTTCATCTACAATATCCAAAAAAATGGAGATAAACCCAATATCCTTCTATGAATGAAGTGGTTCAGTGAAAAATACAAACTTGTTTTCTATATCATGGAAAACTCTTCATCAATTGAAAAGAAATGGAAACATATTTACACAAAAATATGCACATGAGGGACCGTGGAGATGGCTAAGTAGAATAAGCACTTCCCTGGCAAGTGCAAGGGCCCGAGTTAAATCCCCAGTTCCGCCAAAAAAATATGCACAATAGCAAAAAAAAAAATCAACTGTCCTTCAAAAGATAAATGGTTAAGCAAACTCTAGTATAAGCAAACCATGGGATATCATTCAACAACAAAAAGAATAAACCATTAAAATACACAACAACCTGTATGAGTTCCCACAAAATTAAACTGAGTGAAAAACAAAGCCAATCTCAGATGATTGCATTTATATAAAAATCTAAAGGGTTAAAACTACAGTGCTGGAAAAGAGCTCAATGACAATAGCCAGGGATGGGTGATACAGGGAGAAAGGGTGACCCAAGAGTTGAATATGGTTATGGGCAAACAGTACCTTGCGCTAATGGAAATGCTCTCTCCTTTGAGTGTAGGGGTGGACACACAAGACTATACATGGGATAAAATTTCCCAGTTCCAAATCCACACATATGCACACAAGGATATAAACAAAACTGGAGAAAACTCAGTAAAATCTGTGAATTGCATCAATGAAAAATGTAGTTTTGTAAAATTGAACTATTGGAGGAAAGTGGGTGAAGGATATACACCTAATCTGTAATATTTCTTATATCTGCATGTAATTCAGAAATATCTTGTAATGAAAAGTTTAATTTTAGATAGCTGTCAACAAGGGTTAGTATTAAAAATGTTGATTTAAACTAAAAAGTGCTATTTATGCTATGTATTATTTCAAACTTGCCAAAATTAGAAGAGGTGTTGGCAGATGATGACTCAGATGCCAGGTCAGTGAAACTTTCTAGTGAAACTGGGAAGCACTTTGCCCCATCATTGTCTCTCAGGTTGGTGTCTGCTTTTTCAGGTATTTCTAGTAGTACATATTTGCCAGAGCCTGAAAAAAAAAGGACCTTCAACTATAAATTCTTCATGATGTAAAACTGTCATTCAAGGAAAACAGGTAAAATAACATTCTTATACAAAAGAAAACTAAAAGAATCTATCCCTAGCACACTTACATATAAGAAAGGCTGAAGAAAAATCTTTAAATAGAAAGGATAATGTAAAAGAAAGAATTTTAGAGCAGCAAGTTTCTTATAAAACAAAACATGCTATTCCCCAAAGACCCAGAAATTACACTCTTGATACACAGAATAGAAAATTTATACTGATAAATAGCTAGCACATGAATACTTATATAGGTTTATTTTTAATACCAAAAGTTGGGGGAAATAATAATCTATGTCTTTCAATAGTTGAATAGGTAAAACAATGACTGCATAACCAAACGATGCAAAACTACTCAGTAATAAAAAGGGAGAAGTTAGCTGGGTAAAGTGCATATCTGTAATCTAAGCTACTTGGAGGCTGAAGCAAGAGGAACTCAAGTTCAAGACCAGCCTGGGGAACTTTGTGAGAACTTGTTTCAAAATAAAATTAAAAAGGGCTGGGGATGTAGCTTAGTAGTATAGTACTTGCCTCGCATGTTCAACATCTTTGGTTCAATACCCAACATCACACAAAAAGGAAACTTTCTAGCAACATATACAACAACCTGCATGAGTAATGAAGAAAATATGCTGACTTTTTCAAAAAAATTGTATACCACAAGATTTCCTTTATATAATAAAAGTGGAAAAATTATAGAAAGCATGTTTTCCAGACATTAGGGAAAGTTGGTGGAGAATGAAAAGGTGACCTCAGAGAGGTGGGCATGGTTATTTAAAAAGTGAGATAAAGCAGCTAGTTATAATCAAACTGTTTTGTATCTTCCATAGGGTGGTGGCAATTAAAACTATTCCTGTGGTAAATCTAAATAAAAATAAACATAAATGTACAAAATCAGTACAAGTGAAACTGGAACATCACATTAACATCTTAGTAACATCTGTGAATTGTACAAGGTCAATATCCTGATTATTTTACTACATTTGCAAGAATATTGAGACAAAAGAGTTCAAAGGGAATCATTATTTCTTCCAAATACATGTGAATCTAAAGTCATTTCAAATTAAAAAAAAATAATTTAAAAAGTTAACCAGAGGGTTGACCAAACAGCTCAGCAGATTAAAGCACCTGCAAGCAGGTGCAGGGGGTCAGGGATTCAATACCCAGGCCTGCCATGCGGGCCCAGCCCCCAGAGCATGCTGAGATGGTGATTGAGACTGGGCGTGGTTGTGTGCTACTGTAATTCCCCCACTTAGGAATCTGTATACAAAAGAAGCACTATGAGTCCAATCTAGTAGTGAGACCCTGAACACCCTGTAGACCTTTCCTTACAATACAGGGGAAAAAAGTGAACCAGACATTGTGGCACACACCTATAATCCCTGCACTATGGAGGTTAAGGCAGGAGAATCACAACTTCAAACCACCCCAAATAATTCAGCAACTTAGCAAGACCTTATCTCAAAATTAAAAATAAACAATGAAGGGCTGGAAATACAACTGAGTGTGAAAGCCCTAGGCTCAATCTTTAGTACCACAAAATGTAAACTACAACTAGCCTGGATTAAGGATGTTGATGAACTCAGGTTCAGTAGCCCTACTTGTGATATGTATTAACTGAAACTCACTAGAATCAGATAAGGACATGGCAGCTGAAGACAAAAGACACAGGTCAGTGTCAGTTCTCTTTTCGGGTGGGTAATTCCTTGTCTCAGGGTCATTTTCCAAGCTAACTTCTGCTGTTCCTATCATAACTACAAAAAGAACATTTTCAAGAACTCTCATACACAAATTTATACACAGCAAAACTATCCTTGTGTGGCAGAAATAAATGTTATGCAAAACAAAAGTTATTTATCCCTCATAAATTTATCCCTAAAGACAAATGGCTAATGGAGTAAGGATATGATTAAAAAGGATCATCAAAAAAAGGATATGATGAAAGAAAATTTATAGCAACAGGAAAAGAGAATAGAAAAAGTAGAAATAAAGATAAAAGAAACAGTGTCACTCATACATACCTGCCAGGAATGTAAAATGGTCTGGCCACCCATGCATATATTCAAACTAATCAAACTGTGTACATTAAACATGTGTATATATTACTATGGATTAAATGTATCTTCTCCAAAATTCAGTGTTGCCAATGTAATAGTATTAAGTGAAGGAACCCATAAGAAGTGATTAGGTCCATGAGGCTTCCTCATTCATGAATGGTATTAGATCCTTATAAAAGAGCCTTCATGCAATAGTCATTGAGCTTGCCTTTCTACCTTCTGCCTTATGAAGACACAGCTTTCCTCAACTCTGCAGGATGCAACCCTGACCAGACAATCAAACCTGCAGCACCTTGATAATGAACTTCCTAGCCTCTGGAACTGTGAAAAAACAAATTTTTCTTCTTTATAAATTTCCCAGTCTGAGAGCTGGCCAATTAGCTCAGTGGATTAAAGTGCCTGCAAGCAGGCTCAGGAGCTGAGGCCTACAATGTGGGCTTACCCCCGGGGTGCCCTGAGACAGCAATCGAGACTGGGTGTGGTGGTGCAGACCTGTGATCCCAGGTCTTGGGAGGCTGTAAACATGTGGATCACTATGAGTCCAATCTAGTAGTGAGACCCTGAACACGCTGTAGACCCTTCCTTAAAATACAAAAAAAAAATAAAAAATTAAGATAATAAATTTCCCAGTCTGTGATTTTTTTTATAGCAACACAAATAGACTAAGACATCAATCATATCTTAATAAAGATTTTTTTTTTGGCGGAAACAGGAATTGAACTCAGGCCCTTGCACTTGCCAGAGAAGCGCTTATTATACTGAGCCATCTCCCAGCCCCGGTATTTTAGAAAGTAGGGCTGGTTCAGTGGTACAATACTTGTCTAATACGTGCAAAGCCTTTGGTCCAATGCCCAGTACTACATAAATTAAGGTAACTACAGTGTTATGCAGTTAACATATAACCAGTAATTGCACTGTAGAAAATTTATGCCACAGAAATGAAAATTTAAATTTATACAAACACATGCAGATAAATGTTCATAGCAGCTTTACTTCTAATAGTCAAAAATTAGGGAAAAAGTTTCTTCAGCAATGAATGGTTAAACCATGCTACACCTATAACATAGTCTCCAGAACTTAGTAATAAAAAAGAATTGATGATATATGTGACTTAGTTGAAACTCCAGAGAATTATATTGATTGAAATAGTCAGTACCAAAAGGTTACATACTACTATATGTGTGTCCAGTTATGCAGAAATACTGAGGTGATATATTTACAGATAGAAGAACAGAGTGGTGGTTACCAAAGGTTAGAGACATATGAGAGTGGAAGGGGAGGGCAGCTAGAGAAAAATAAGTTTGTCTTAAAAGGTCAGTACAGTCTTGTGTGGCAGAAATGAACCTTGTAATAACAGAATGTACTGTGCCTTAACTATTGTGATAAAAATAAAAGCTTTTCGTGTGATAAGATTGCACAGAAATAAATTTACAGAGACAAAGATGAGTTTAGTAAGTTTCAAAAGATGCTACCATTAAGGAAAACTGGGCAAAAGAAGTATTTTCTTTATTTCTTGTGATTATATATGGAGCTATAACAATCTCAAAATAAAACTTATAATTGAAAATGACAACAGTTTGAAGGATTCTTAAAATCCAGATTAAATGACATTTATAATATATATCACTGAAAACTCACTAGAATGAGGAAGGATGCACGCAGATGCTAAAGTAGTATCTGTGCTTGTGCCTTCAGTTTTCACAATGTTTGAATAACTCATCTTATCAGGATAACTGGCCACACCAGGGTCTCTCAGTGAAGGAACTATAGGTGCTGCTTCAGAAGGCTGGAAAAATGAAGAGACATTGTGAGAACTGTCAGCACATTCATTGAAAGAGCAAGATACTTCAGAAAGACCAGGACATGAAGCCTCCTCCTGCATAAGACATGGCTGACATGAATAAACAGAAGTAGTTCTACAAAGTGTAAAGACTCTGTGCCGAATCTCCTGCACTTCCTGGAGCATTAGCTTGGGCATGGGCTGCCTGCCTTGCCACTGGCAATGATGGTCTGCCATTTTCCTGTTTGTAGTAAGAGAACAAAATAAGTTAAGTGCTTTTCATCAACTCCTAGACTTTAATTTCTCATGATATACACAATCAAAACTTTCTGTGTAACTCCTGATGACCTCTAAAATGACACCAACCTAGTTAATTCAACTGTAAATAAAGATGAGGGTTAAAAAACTAGTAAAAACACTGAATACAGCCGGGCATGGTGGCGCATGCCTGTAATCCCAGCACTCGGGAGGCTGAGGCAGGAGGATTGTTGTGAGTTCGAGACCAGCCTGAGCTACAAAGTGAGCTTAAGGCCAGCCTGAACTGCATAGTGAGACCCTGTCTCAAAAAGACAAAAAAAAAAAAAAAAAAAAAAAAACACTGAATACTATTTTTGTTTTCTGTGTAATTTCCACTATTAAGGATAAATGCTATATTTAAATTATATGATTTTTTATTCTTCTTTAACATAGTTTAATTATGTTTTATACATAATTACTGACATAATAATATTCAGCACCATAATATCTAACCTAAACTTTAGTATTCTTCAACAGTTTCAGTTCTCT
>PVKA01023001.1:0-36263 GCA_004027165.1 Ctenomys sociabilis | reverse complement strand
GTGTGTGTGTGTGTGTGTGTGTGTGTGTGTGTGTGTGTGTGTGTAGGAAAAAAATATATTTTTTTTGTAGGAAAAATATTCAAGCACCTAATAAATGGTAGACTTGCAAATGTGTGTTTTCCATAAATCTACTTTTGCCCATACCCAAATACCCTTGTATCTTTGTATAGTGCTGTGCGATATTCAGGCAATAACTCTCTAATAGGAATTTACACAGTAAACTATGGATTTCAAACTTTGACCCAATGTTCATAGGGAAGGTGCTGACTTAACTGAACTTGCTGTATATTGCTAACATCACCCATGAATAGTAAAAATGTGTTCCTATTACAAAGCATTCCATTGTCCTTTGAATAATTAGCCATCTACTAATTGGTCATTTTGCCAGTGACCAATGGGGTTGTCAGACAGCGGTCCATGGACATCACTAGTGGAATTGGTCCAATCTCATCATTACCTTGAGTTATGACAGTATACAAAGTGATGTTGGGTGTTGAAGCAGGACTCTGTTAACATTGTGAGTTACTTACTGGTTTACAAAATAGTCACACATTTCCTGGCCAAATGAGATACAAGTTATATTCCTTTTAGTAGCTGAGAAAACTGAGGCTCAGAAAAGTTAAGACATATTCTCAAATATATATGCTAGTTAGTGTTAGGGAGGACAAGAATCCAGGCTGTCAGCCTTCTAGTTCAGTGTTCTTTCAATTGTGCAAAAAATATACTTACTGGCATTGTTCCTGAAGGTGTAATTTATGGCCACTCTCCTCATGAACTAAATGCCTAAAGCCTTGTTAGTAAAAGAATGTGAATAAGAAAATAACAGTAAAAAAGGCACACCAGAATTTCTGGTCATGGTGAGAGCTTAAAGAAGGCTTCTTACAGGTAGAGTTCTTTTGCTATAATAGAAATAGAAATTTTACAAAACCTGGGTAAGTCAGAAGTCATTTTTCTCATGTTCTTAAGGCTGAAAGATAGCTCCATGAAACTGAGACCCAAGATTCCTTCCCTGATCATGGTTCTATCAACTTAGAATAAAGATGATAGATAGACAGACAGACAGACATACAGACAGACAGACAGACAGACAGACAGACAGACAGACAGACAGACAGACAGACAGATAGATAGATAGATAGATAGATAGATAGATAGATGATAGATAGACAGACAGACAGACATACAGACAGACAGATATTTCAAATAGTCCACATCCTGTTCATAGAAAGGGCATGGCTAGAGCTTGCCAGTTTCTTTAAGAATATGAATCTTAAATTACATAAAGTTTCTCAGTAATAAACTGGCTTGTGCCACTGAGCCTTGTTATGAGCAAACTGGGACAGTCTTTGTTCTGTGAAGTCACATTCCCAACAAGCTTCTATTTTTTTAGAAAGAGGAAAGACAGGATATTAAAGAATAACTTGTGGGAGGGTGGCTTGGCCGTAAGTGATGAGTACGCGTAGATGTGATGGCACAAAGCCAGCCATACAGTGGGCAAGTGGAGAAGAGGGGGCACCATAAGCAACCTGGACTGCATGAGCAAGATTTGGGAGGACTCAATCTGGGCACATTTTCATGTTCTGAGGGAAATGAACTCATCAGGAATAGCAGCTGAAGAAAGAACAAACCAGATGTGTTCAGTGAAGCCAGACATATGATGAGCTTTGGAAGTCAAGCTGGGTGGTTTAGATTGGAAGCATTTAAATTTTGAGGGAAAAGCATTTCAGGAAAGTGTGTAAGTCCCAGCTATTCCTCTTCTTGGTATTTTTCCAAAAAAAATTACACGCATCATACCACCACAAAATATGCACACCAATGTTTTTAGCAGCACAGTTTGCAATAGCTAAATCTTAGAAACAGCCCAAATGCCCATCAACCAATCAATGGAATGAGAAAAAAATTATAAATAATGGAGCACTACTCTTTCATAAAGAAAATTAAGCTGGAGACATTTCTAGGTAAATGGATGAACCTTGAAGCCATAGTCTTAAATGAAATAATTCAGATACAAATGTGTAAATACTAAATTGTTTCTCTGATTTTAGAAACTGAAAGTGTGAATAAGGATGAGAATTTAGAATAGGTATTGTGAAATAGTAAAAAAATATCCAAATAGAAAGGGGACCTGGGGGAGTGAGATACTGAGTAAAGAAGGAAGAAATGGAAACAAAGCTTTTGTAAACAGAGAGAAGAGGGGTTGAAGGAAGGGTAGGGGAATGGAAGGAGAAAATCAAATTATACCATGTACAGGTACAAATTCCTATAATGATTGCAATCATGATGTATGTCTAAAATGTGCCAATAAACTTAGTAATAAAAAAGAAAATGTATAGTTCAGTACTACATAGGATGAACTAGATTAGCTAGAGATGGGGACATAAAACCCATTTAGAGACTCTAAGATCTACCCACAGCTGATAGGGTCTGTGTCTGCAGCAGAAGCCCTGATATGAGACAAGAACTAGTGTGAGAGATGTATCATGGGAGAGCATGGGCGTGGTTTCTGGCTGGCTGTTGGGTGAAGGAGTGGCTTGGGAGGCTGTCTTCCTTACCTGTGATCTTATAGTGTGCCCCAGGCAGCCATCATCCATCCTTCCAATCTGTTCTGGGAGTGTATGCTATCAGAGCTCTTCTCTATAACAAATATTTGTTAACCACAAGCTTCATATAGCCTGCTATAAAAAAGGCACTCAACAAATATTTGTTCAACAAATGACTGAATGAACAAACAATAAGCTTTAGGCACAGAATACACTGGGCACTAAAGGGGCCACTAAATTCTGAAAAAAGCCAATTACCTCATGTGCAGAAATGTACCCAGAAAAGAAATTTACAAGGAGAGTTTTCTGAAAGCTGACATAGCAACTGCTGTGATGGGTGACACTGTAAGGTGAAGATGAACATTAAAATGTTCTCTAAGCCAAATTATTGCCTCAGATCAAACACACCTATATGGTGCTGACACCAGGTCAACCTAGCTGTAGTTGCTCTCATCTGTGTGTGGTACTGGGAGGTGCTCCAGGACCCTGCACTTGCCAGTTAGGTACTTATGCTGCTGAACTATCTCATTCTTTTAAGTACCCAAATTTCCATGTGATTGCTTCAGTGCAATCATTATTTCAAGCTCTTTCTTAAAAACCCAAATTTTCATTCTATGAATGAATCAAAAGTTGGTTGCCCTGACAACACTCACCTTTCTCTCATCAAATCCTCTGAACAGCCTCAAGTGCTTTGTGGAGATGAACGACCACAACACACTCACTGTGAGTACTTCTACTGATGTGCAGACTCTGAGAGGCTCCCCTGAGAACAGAAGCAGTGAACCACTTCCTTGCCTTTCCCTTTCCTCCCAGCTCCTGCAGCCACTCCCACTGGCTAGGGAGTTCTAGATGTAATTCTATAAGCAAAGGACTGTTCTATACATAAGAAAAGTTTTTTCCCTATTGGCTCAGAAAGCATAATTTTTCAGATAACCATGTTTTATGATTAGGCAACAGATTCATCAAAATTATTCTGTACCACTTAGCTTGGGTATCCTGTCCAAGGAATCAAAGAGCTGTTCACAAGTAACAGTTGCTATTTCACAAGTTCCTGGACGGTCTGTTCTGAGTTCTATTCTAGACTCTAACAGAAGACAAAAACTCCCTTCAGAATCACAAATAGACCCAAGGCTCTGAATCCAAGATTCTAAAAACCAAAATTTCAAGATAAAAGCCCTTCAAAAAACCCCAGTATTATATTTACATAATGTAATATAATGAAATACTGTATTTCTATAATGTAAAATCATATTTCTATAATAGATATTATAATATTATAGCTCTATCACACAAATAAAAGCAAAAATCTGTGTATTTACTAAAATAAGTAAGCCAGGATAAATGTGGATCAAAATGTATTCTCTCAACCAAGCTAATTTTTGATCCTATTCAAATATTCAAAGATTTAAAAAATGGATTCATGCCATAAATATTACTAAAATGTCCTAGAATAGTGGTGATACTTTTAAGATACCACTTGAACTTAGAGATAATTTTTTTTATTGAAGAACAAGTGGCAATGATACAGTTTTAAATAAAATTAGTAAGACAGATTCAACAACATATATATTGTATATTGTTTTCATAGCGGCTTTTTGTTGTACAAGGTGCATACATGATACTCTATGTACAAATACTATTAGAGAAGATGCCTCTGATCAGTGAATTAAGAGAATGTAGCTGTATACTTATCTTATTTTTTAAAGCTGAATTATAGTACAGTTTCAATAATTAATACATTTTACATTGTTATCTTCCTAGCACTAGGGAGGCAGGAAGCAGGAGGATCACTGTGAATGTGGGCTGCATAGTGAGACCCTGTCAAAAAAAAAAAATCCTAAATCTTCCTAGTGATTATCCATAGTATAAGAAGCAGACAGGATATCCTGTCCAAACACTATTAGTGCATATATTTCTTCTCATAGAATTACACCAAAGTACTGCAAATTTATCCTAACTGTACTGTTAATACAAAGACAGAATGGTTCTTCCTTTGTATCCCCTTTTTTTCTTTAGTCCTGTCAAACATGAGTGTTCTATTGTCATTCAATTATTATAAGTGCTTGAATTAAGTGAAACATTCCAACACAGTCTAGCAGTTCACAATAATAGTGGGTTATCCAATGAAGTTGTTGACTCGAGCCATTTACAGCTCAGCTTATTATTATGGCCTTATTTTATATACCTCATTTTTATACTTTTCTGCTACATGGTTAAGACCAAGATAAAGCAAAACCTATATAACAAAAACTGTAACTTTCGTATCTGATGAGGTCAGTCAAGTCCCCGCAAGGTTTATCCTGTAACCCTGTACCTCACTCTGTAGATCCTTTGTCAGTATCAGCCATGTGGATGAGTCACGGCCATTGCTTGACCAATTTGCTCTCTGTGAAAGCCTGAAAGAAAGTTTTCTCTCCATGTGATTCTCCTTAGGCACACTATGGATCATTGATCACCTTCCTCTGTGGCTCCATAGTCTCCTTGATCAGAAAATTTGGGGCACAGCTAAGTTCCATGATGTTACAGTACAAGTTTCTCCTATGTCCTGAATCTTCACTGACCTTGAGAGGCTAGGGCCAAAATGGAGAAAGGGCTGACCTTACAGCCCTTCCATTTCTCCAATTTCTGATCTGAAAACTAAGGTTGTTAATCATCCAGAAGAGAAGATGATTATTACCCTGCAACATATGCAGTACAGTTTATCCTAACTATCTGACTAAATTATTTTTAGTTGTAGTTTTATCTATTTGTATTTTTTCTTTTGATTTCTTATACTAATGAGCCTATATGATATTTGTACATGTGTGGTGGTTTATTTCACTTATGAGTATGTGATCAAGTGGCATCAACTTCAATATAAATGCTGCAAATTTATCTTCTTTATAGCTGAGTAATACTCCATTGTATAGAAATGCCACATCTTTTCAACCATTTCTCATGTGATGGGCATCTTGGTTGTTTCCAAGATTTTGCTATCACAAATTGTGCTGCTATAAACATAGGTGCACATATATCACTATGATATGATGTTTTCAGTTAGAGATAAAAATATTAAGACACTAGCATCATTATTGTGAAAACATTTATTTGGCAATTAGTAAAGTATAGTGGTCCCTCACTTAACATGGAAATTACCTTCCAGCAATGTTATATTTATCTTAACATTTATATATTTTAAGGCTTTATAAACCCTTCCCACACTCTTATAAACTTTTCTCATGCTTTTAAAGACACTTCTCATGTTCTTAACTATTTTCTAATCTCATTAACCTACGTAATTTTAAGTTTATGTATACTGCATGGTACCGTAAGAGTCACATATGAAACCCAAAAAGAAAATTTAATTTTCTGAGATATTAATGAGATAGCTAATATCCTCGAAAGTACTAAGAAATTTGCAACATGCAGAGAGACTGATACTGATATAGTGATAATTCAGAGAATACTAAGCACAAACACACATACACAAAGTCCAAGGTAGTTATTAATTATAGAAAAATTATTCAGCAAAAGAATGTACAGTTGGGCTGGGGAGATGGCTCAGTGGAATAAGCATTTCCCTAGCAAGCACAAGGGTCTGAGTTCAATCCCCAGTTCAGCCAAAAAAAAATGAATGTCATCCCTTGGCAACTTCTGATGATTCTAGAACTTCCTCTGGATTTGTGTATCCCCAAGTATCTTTATAAAATGGCAGAGTATTTCTGTGCACCCTACATACAACCTCTCATATACTTCAGATCATCTAGATTATTCATAATACCTAATATAGTATAAATGCTATGAAAACAGTTGTTATACTGGCTTCTTTAGAAAATAAAGGCAAGAAAATTTCTATTTTGTTCATTAGAGATCTCAGTTATGCTTTTAATATTTTTGATCCACTGATTGATTGAATCCATGGATATAGAACACATGGATATGGAGAATCAACCATAATCATTGTTTCTCATATGATTCAATTGTATGAAGCACACAAAATCCACAAAATGCAAATGATAACTATTACATTAATCAAAAATAAAATGCAGCAACACTGCTAGAATGAGAGGTTCAGGAAGTAGGTAGGAAGGTGGCGGTAGTGGTGGTGGTGGTGGTGTGTGTGTGCACGTGTATGTGTGTACATGTGTGTATATTGTGTGTTTGTGTTTGTGTGTGTATATGTGTTGGAAGCAAAAAAATAAAAGGAAAGTATGTCCTCACTTTATAGAGTAACAAGTCATGTTAAAATAAATATAGCACGTAATAACATGGAGGTTAATAACTAAAGACTTGCACAGTTGAAAATAGATTCTTCTAGAGAGCAGAAACCTTAAAGATAGTGGGATTGATATTTTCCCAACAAATCTCAGAAAACAGTCTGACATTTAAATTTATGCATATGTGCAATTTTGTAGAAGAAAATACTAAGTTTTAAAAGTTATACACTTGTAATGGTGGTATATTCTGTCTTAACTCTCATTAAATATGGACCATACTTCATAATTCAGGGCATATAATATCTTTAAAACATGACAATAGCAAGAGCCTCTATTGCTGTAAGGATAACAATTTCAGGGTAGCTGTGATAGGGGAAGGAACCTGCTCAGACTTGAGGTAGGCCCCAGGGAGCCTCCTGAAGACAGAAGGTTACTTTGGAGTCCAAACTCAGTAACTATATCTACTCTTTGTCATCCACTACACGAAGTACTATGACAAGACAGAAAATAGAAGGTGATATTTACTGCCAGAGAACATCTACCCAGCCCTGGAATCTGCCCAATTCCAAGATCAGATGTCTCCTACCAAGGACAGACCAGATGAGAGCAGAGTCCCAGAAAATCACAAACAGGAAAACTATTCAAATGAGGAAGTACGGGCACCCCACACTTTCTGACTTTGACATATCACACAAGCAAATCAAGCAGTCTAGCCCTATGCTGGAGCAATCTACGCTCCAGGGCTTTTCTCATTGTGAGCAGCTCCCCGCCCCACCCTGTGTCATTATTTAGGGGTAGTTAACTCATCATCTTCTTCTCATTTTGTAAACTCTCTGACTGTATTGAGGATGAAACCCATATCAGATGTTTTAACTCCTGGCCAGTCTTTCTTTTTGCCAGGTAAGTCACAGATATCAGTTTCCAGGGCAAAAATTGTGTGACCTCTGGATAAAGCAAGCTTCTCAGAAACACCTACTGATTCTCCATCAGCGCTTTTGTTATGCTCTTGTTGGTCATCTAAGTCCTCAAAAAATAATAATATGACAACCGAAAAAAGATAAGTTGTAGGAGAGAAGCCACAGAGATCATTAAAAATTGTGGTCTAACAATTACAAGATGAATCATAGTAGCTCCAAGGTCATTTGGGTAGTGGAAATCACCAGGATTTTCCCAGCTGGTTTTTAAAAGGGTTGCTTAACTAAAAAGCATAAAAAAAATTCTTCTTCCAATGAAAATCTCAGTCTAAATGTCACAGAGCTTTTTTCAATCTATCTGCTTGCCTGCTTGCTTGTCTGTTTTTAACCAGAAACCAAAACTGTTGGGAATATCTATTTGATTCAGTTCAGAGGATATTTTGGTGTTCAAATTAAAGTTTTCAAAAACATAAAGAACCAATTCAGGTTCTAACTAGTTCAAAAAATGGCTTGTTTTATTTTTAAAACATAACACATTTGGTGTTTAGTTTCTAAGTTCAGTTTTTTAAAATGTAATTTGGGAGCTGAGCACTTGCTTCAGTTTATTCAAGGTTTTGGCAACCTCTGTGGTTGGAGTCCTGGCTCTGGCCTCCTGTTGGCTGGTGCTGACAATGCAGCTTGCTTGGCTTGGTTTTCCAAGTTCTTGGCAATGGAAAATGGGACAGGTGCTGTGTTTTTAAATCAGCTGTGGTGAGAAAAGGAGAAGCCAAATCAGGGCTGACAAAATGCTGACACAGTTAGGGCCTCTGTGGACAGGTAGTGTTCATGCTTAGGAGGAAAATTGAGGACAGGGCAACTGCCATCATCCGAGCCAAGGTCTCACCACTAGAGAGTTGAGAGCAGAAACTCTGACCTCCTGATTCCCTTCCACTAAGCTGACATATTTATATGCTCTGCATTTGGTCTCACCCTAGGTAAATGAAGGGAATTGGAGCAGTAATATTTCAAAGTTGAATTTTTCCACCTAAGTTCTTGAATAACATTCCAAAGACCAAAGCAACATATTGTAAAGCTTCTACCCAGGACACTAAACCACTTTTCACATTCCCTGAGCTATGCCAAAGCTCAGAGTGGGAGGGAAAGTCTCTCAGAGCCCTATACAGTCATTCAGAGAGCAGTGGGTTGGTAGAGAAGCTAGCATATATTTGAGAAGACCTAAGGCTCTCATGGAGGAATGAGCCTATAAATTCTACCCCATCACCATTGCCAAGGCAATGCAGGTGGGCCCAGAGCTGGCTCTCCAGCAAGAAAATTTCTGTCCCACACAGCGCAGCTTGGCCAGTGAGTGAGGGCTCCAGGCCCACAGTGCTGAGAGACATTCCCAGCAATCCCCTTTCCCAGCGATCCAAATTCCATCCAGGGACCCCAGACCCAGCACAGCTCGCACGGTGAGTGAGGACTCCAGGCCTGCCACACTGGAGGGACCTTTCCCAGCTATCCCCTTTCCTAGCAATCCCCTTTCCCGGCAATCCCGATTCCATCCCAGGCCCCAGACACAGCGCAGCTCGGCCAGGAACCAACAGAGGGGAACCACAGGAGCTGCAGCAAAAAGGAACTGAACACAACAGGTAGTTCCAGGCCAGGCATAACTGGATAATCGCAAACTTAATAGACTTAAGTCTATTAATAGGCATCAGAATCTCATTACACGCTAAGGTTATAGTTGCACCAAAGCTCTACATCAAAGGTCAGAGGTCAGTGCTATACAAAATGACAAAGAAAAGGAGAAAAATGCAATCTCAGGCCTCAAAGCCACCAGTAACTGCAGAGAACTCTAGCTCAACTGAAATGAATGAATTAACAGATACAGAAGCAAAAGAACAGCAGCAGAAAAGTATAGAGGAATTCAGACAAGAATTAATTCCTGAAATAAAGAAAGAAATATCTGAATAGATATCATCTGAAATAAATAATGAAATGCAGAAACATCAGGGGTGAAATGAATGCTCACCCAGAACAAGTGCAAAGAGCACCATTCCAGCTGAAATGTGTGAATTAATAGTATCTGAAGCCAAGAAACAATAGCAGAAAGGTCATGAGGAACTCAAAGCAGAAATAATTTCTGAAATCAAAAAATAATTTTTGGATAAAAAGAATTATTTGAAATCATAGCATCTGAAATACAGAAACAAGTCTGGAAATATACAAAGGAAACCCAACTTGGAAGAAACTGCAGAAAAAGAATTAATAACTACCTCTAAAGAAGACATGGATAAAAAATAGACATCAGAAATATGACGGAGCCGGGCGTGGTGGCGCAGGCCTGTAATCCCAGCACTTGGGAGGCTGAGGCAGGAGGATTGTTGTGAGTTCGAGACCAGCCTGAGCTACAAAGTGAGCTTAAGGCCAGCCTGAGCTGCATAGTGAGACCCTGCCTCAAAAAGACAAAAAAAAAAAAAAAAAAAGAAAAGAAATATGACGGACTCCTTGAATGAGCAATTCAGAAAATAAATAGAACACATGAAACAGTCAAAGAGACATAGAAGAACTAACCACGAGTCTACAAAACCATTTGAGTGAAAGCGAAGACAGAGTTTTCAGATCTTGAAGATGCTGGTGCAGCTGGTGAAAAGGTCAGAAAGGATCTCTTTAAAACAACGAGGATACAGGAAAAAATAATCCATTACCTGTAAGATGACGCCAGGATGAACAATGTGAGATTAATTGGCATCAATGAGAATGAAGGACTCAATACAAATGACATAAAAAGAATCTGGGGCGATGTAATCACAGAAAACTTCCCAAATATGAGGAAACAATCCAACATTCAGGTCACCGAAGCATACAGAATACCAAATAACTTTAACCCAAGTAAAAACACACCAAGACATATAATAGTCAAGATCCCAGAAATCCAACACAAAAATAATATACTGATAGCTGCTAGAGATAGGAAGCAGATCACATTTAAAGGAAAACCCATCAGAATTACAGCTGACTTCTCTACACAAACCATGAAGGCAAGGAGAGCATGGAGCAGAGTTCTTCAAGTCCTACACGAAAACAAATTCCAGCCCAGACTATTATCCCCTGCAAAACTCTCTTTCAAGTTTGATGGAGAAGTGAAATAATTCCACGACAAAGAACAACTAAAGAATTTCATGAAGACAAAGTCATCCTTTCACAGGCTACTGAAAGATGTTCTAGAGAGAGACCACAATGACCAGTAATCCATGAATGAGAATGGAAGGAACCCACTAAACAGGACAATTAAACACAGGTTACAAAGGAGTAAACAACAGTAGACAAATATTATGACAAACATAAGGCAATACATTTCAATTATAATCATCAATGTAAATGGACTCAATTCTCCAATTAAGAGAAATAGACTGGCACAGTGGATTAGGAAACAAAATCCAACAATGTGCTGTATACAAAAAGCACACTTAACTCAAAAGGACATTCATAGGCTCAAAGTCAAAGGATGGAAAACAATACTACATGCCCCAGCACCACTAAAAAAAAGCAGGGGTAGCAATTCTGTTCTCAGACAGTCTCAACTTCAAACCGAAAAAGATCAAATGACACAAAGAAGGCCATTATATATTGGTCAGGGGAAAAGTTCAAAAGCAAGAGGTAACACTCATCAATATTTATGCACCAAACACAGGAGAACCCAACTATGTAAAACAAATCTTAATGGACATTAAAAACCCAATATCTAAGACCAAAATCTTAACAGATGACATTAACAGCCCATTATCTCAAAAAGATAGATCAACTAGACAAAAAATTAGCAAAGTAGCAGAACTGAACCAGAGCTTGGAACAAATGGGCCTGGTGAACGTATACAGAGTGTCCCACCCAACCACAGCTGAATACACATTTTTTTCATCTGCACACAGGTCATGTTCCAAAATAGACCACATACTAGTCCAAAAGTCATGCATAAGAATATGCAAGAAAACAGAAATTATCCCATGCATATTTTCTGACCACAGTGCAATGAAAATGAACTAAATGACAAAAGAAACCAGCAAAACAGGTTAAATTCATGGAAATTAAACAACACCCTACTCAGCAATGAATGGGTCACAGAACAAATTAAACAAGAAATTCAACAATATCTGCAATACAATGAAAATTCAAGAACAATTTACTGGAATTTATGGGCTGCGATGAAAGCATTTCTTGGAGGGAAAAATCATAACTATGAACTCAAACATTGGGAAAACAGAAAGGGAACAAATAAACACCCTAATGTCGCAGCTCCGACAACTACAAAAAGAAGAGCAAACGGAACCCAGAATGCAAAGACAGGAAGAAATCATAAACATTAGAGCAGAAATTAATTCAATTTAGATAGAGGAAACAGTTCAAAGAATCTACAAATCAAAAAGGTGGTCCTTTGAAAGACTAAACAAAGTTGATAAGCCTCTACCAACCTCATCAAAAAGAGGAAAGAAAAAACTGAAGTACACACAAGGAAGGCAAAGGATGAAATCACCACAAACCAGCAGAAATTCAGAAAATTATAAATAGTTACTTCGACAATCTTTACGCTCACAGAATAAAAGACACAGAAGAAATGGACAGATTCCTCAAAAGGTACAAATTACCAAAACTGAACCAAGAACATATAACAATTCTCAATAAGTCAATAACAGCCAACAAAAAACAAAACATAATGAAAAGCCTCATGACAAAAAATGCAGGTCCTGATGGATTCACAGCTGAATTCTACAAGAAATTTATAGAAAATATAACTCCTACACTCCTCAAACACTTCTATGAAATTGAAAAGGAAGTAGTCCTCCAAAATCATTTCTGGGGATAAGTACTATACTGATTCCAAAACCAGGGAAGGACACAAGTAAAAACGAGAATAGGCCAATCTCCCTCATGAGCATAGATGCAAAAATACTCAATAAAATCCTAGCAAATAGAATACACCAAATCATCAAGAAGATCATACACCATAAACAGGTAGGATTCATCCCAGGGATGCAAGGATGGTTCAATATTTGAAAATCTATAAATGTAATACACTACATTAATAGACTGAAATCTAAAAACCACATGATTATCTCAATTGATGCAGGGAAAGCTTTTGACAAAGTCCAACACTCATTCATGTTCAAAGTCCTACAGAAAATTGAAATAGATGGACTCTACCTTAACTTGATAAAAGCAATCTATGACAACCCAAAAGCTAATATAATTCTAAATGGGGAAAACTGAAATCTTTTACTCTTTAATCAGGTACAAGACAAGGATGGCCTCTATCGCCCCTCCTATTCAATATAATCTTGCAATCATTAGCAACAGCCATTAGAGAAGAGGGAGAAATAAAAGGAATAAGAATAGGTAAAGAAGAAGTTAAATTATCACTATTTGCACATGACATGATACTTTACTCAGAACACCAAAAATTCCATCAAGCAACTACTAGAACTGATACAGAAATTCAGTAGCATAGAAGGATACAAAGTCAATACTCAAAAGTCAATAGCATTCCTCTACACACATAACAAACATACTGAAAGGGAAACAATAGAAACAATACCTTTTACAATAGCACCACAGAAAATGAAATACCTTGGAATTCACTTAACCAAGGAAGTCAAAGATCTTCTCACAGAAAATTACAAAACCCTAAGAAAAGAGATTATAGAGGATTTCAGAAAATGGAAAGACATTCCATGCTCCTGGATAGGAAGAACCAACATTGTGAAGATGGCCATACTCCCAAAATTGCTGTTCAGATTTAATGCAATCCCTATCAAACTGCCACCAATATACCTCCTAGACCTAGAGAAATCATTCCTAAAAATTATTTGGAACCACAAACGATCTAGAATAGCAAAGGCAATCTTGGCCAATAAAGACAAGGCAATAGGCATCACAATTCCTGACTTGAAATTATACTACAAAGCCACTGTGATAAAATCAACATGGTATTGGCAACGAAATAGACCTGAAGATCAATAGAATAGATTAGAAGATGCAGAGGCATTTACGAACACAGTCATCTGATCTTCGACAAAGGGGCCAAAAAAGCTCGCTGGAAGAAAGATAGCCTCTTTAACAAACGGTACTGGAAAACATGGCTTTCTACATGCCAAAAGCTAAAATTTGACCCAGCTCTATTACCATGCACTAAGCTAAAGTCAAAATGGATTAAAGATCTAAACATTAAAACAGAAACACTCAATCTCCTGGAAGAGAAAGGAGGAGGAACTCTTGCCGACATAGGAGTAAGTCAAGAGTTCATGAACAAACATATATTTGCACAGAAAACACTTGAAAGAATCAACAACTGGGATCAATTCTTCTTGAGGAGTTTCTACATGTCAAAACAAATTGTTAACAAAGTGAAAAGACAACCCACAAATTTTTTTTAAAAATCCTAACTAATAAGCAATCAGACAAAGGTCTATAGTCTAGAATATATAAAGAACTAAGATATAACTAGGCCCTCAAATTTAAAGACCCAGTTCAGAAATGGGCATCTGAGATGAATACACACTTCTCAGAGGACGAAATTAAAGAAGCGAATAAATATATGAAAAAATGCTCCATGTTGCTAGCCATTTGTGAAGTGCAAATAAAAACAACCTGAGATATCATCTCACTGCAAAAAGAATGGCTATCATAAGGAAATGAACAACAAATGTTGGCGAGGTTGTGGGAAAAACAGAACACTTCTCCGTTGTGGAGATCAGTGTGGCAACTCCTCAAAAGAGTAGGACTAGAAATCCCATTCAAGCTGGCTATCCCCTACGGTGAATTTTCCTGGAGGAACTGAAAATATTATGTCATAGTGATATATATGGACAGCATATAGTGATATGTTTATAGCAGCACAATCTGTGATAGCAAAATCTTGGAAACAACCAAGATGTCCATCACAAGAGGAATGGTTGAAAAAGATGTGGTATTTCTATACAATGGAGTATTACTCAGCTATAAAGAATGATAAACTTGAAGCGTTTATATTGAAGTGGATGCCACTTGAACATATAGTCGTAAGTGAAATAAACCAGACACACATGTGCCAATATCGTATAATCTCCCTAGTATAAGAAGTCAAAAGAAGAAATAGAATAGAAATGTACAACAACTAAAAAGAATTGAGTCAGATAGTTATGGCAAACTGAATGGCATATGCTGCAGGGTACTAATTAGTTTTTCTTCTGGATGGTTAACAACCTAAGTTCACAGATCAAATTTGGAGCAATAGAAGAACTGCAAGCCCAGCCAGCATTTTGACTCTAGCCTGTCAACATCAATTAAGACTCAGGACATCTGAGATCCTATACTGTAACATCATGCATCTCAGTTCTGTCCCAAATTTTCTGATCAAGGAGATTATGGGACAAAGGGGAAAGTGATCAATGATGTAGAGTGCGCCTAAGGAGAGTCACATGGAGAGAAAACATTCTCTCAGGCTTCCACAGAGAGCAAATTGGTCAAGCCGTGGCCATGACTCATCCACATGACTGACACAGACAAAGGATCTACAAACTGTGGTACATTGTCTCAGGATAACTCCTGAAGGGATTTGACTGACTTAATCAGACTCAAAAGCTACAACCCTTGTTAGGTAGGTCTTGCTTTATCTTGTTCTTAACCATCCAGCAGAAAAGTAGAAAAACAAAATATAAGTGCTAAAGCCATATTATTATACTGAGCTGTAAAAGACTCAAGACAACAACTTCAGAAATTGCCAGACATATGGAAAATCCAATACAATTATGGATTACTAGACTATTTTGCAATATTTTGCTGAATTTCCATACACATAATATTTAAATGACAAAATGAAATGAAAGGGGATACAAATAAGTGATCATTTTGTCTCTGTATATTCAAAATAGTTAAGGGTATCCTACATTCTCTAACTCAGTGAATACAGGGATCTGTTCTAATGCTGTTTGTAAGTAGAATATCATATCTGCATCTTCTCGAACAAATAATCACTAAGAAAATAATATGCAATATATTAATTATTGAAACTGTCCTACTAATTTGATTTTTTTTTTTTTGTCTTTTTGAGACAGGGTCTCACTATGCAGTTCAGGCTGGCCTTAAGCTCACTTTGTAGCTCAGGCTGGTCTCGAACTCACAACAATCCTCCTGCCTCAGCCTCCCGAGTGCTGGGATTACAGGCATGTGCCACCATGCCCAGCTCCTACTAATTTGATTTGAAACTGTTTCATTGCTATTTGTTTTTCGATGAAATTGTGGAAAGAAATAAATAAAAAAGAAAAAACCATAAAGAATTCAGTGTTCCATTGTCAAAAGAAAACTGAAAATGCCAATAAACATTATTGTGTCATTGTGTCTAAAAAAAAGAAGAAAGAAAATCCCTGTCCCTCATGCATATATTGCCCTGGTTACACATGGCTTTCTATGATAGCTCTCTTTCTTATCCAAATGACCATAGATCCACTCCTTTTCTGCATCAAATGCCAGCTCAATAAAAATATTCAGAGAAGTGTGGAAGATTTCACAGTGCTCTGAACCATGAACTGCCCCTTGGAGATGAGCCAGCCTCAAGCCCACATCCCCAGAAACTCAGGGGTTTTCACATTCAAGACTCTGGCCTGTCCTCTGACTCTAGTCCTTCACCCACATCCACATATGTACGCCCTCTTGGATCATCTACAAAATATAGGTTCAGGATATCCTCATGATAGCCAGCCCTCTGTACCATGTCACCAACCCATGCTGGTGGGAAAAGCACAGGGAACACGTTCACAGCTTTTATAGCAAAAGCAGTATGTCCACAATTATAAAGACAGGAAAAATCCAATTGCACTTCTTCTACAAGAACTCCCCCTGGGCCCTCAGTAGGGCCACGTGTGAGGAAGAAGAGGTTAAACTGAACTTTATTCCACTTCTGTTTCCTTGCCCCACCCCAAAATTTCAGAAATGTAAAAGTTGCCTCGTCCATGTTGCTGCACATAGAGATACCTTGTATTCCAAATACAGCTACTGCTACTAACAGTGACAGCCTTGCCATGTGGCTCTGCTTGATTGGCTCCATCAGGCAGTATCAGGCTCATCTGAACAGTATCTACCCACACTTTTCTGTCAATCAAATGCTACTGCACCAAGAGCTATCCTTCCCCACACATGTCCCTCCACAGGGACTTCTAGATTGAGGGTTAATCTAGAAGTGTTACAGAGCAGAGGCTGGAGTAGTCACCTCAACAGATTAGCAAAACAGGCAATGAAGGACTAAGGAAAGACAGGAGAAAGGTCTCTGTTAAATTTAACCTAATCTTATTGTTAGTTGATGCCTAATTAATTGCTGATTGCATCAACTAATGGTGGCTGGACATTAAGGGTGAAATTTGTTCTCAATATGATCTATGCACATCCTGGAGTATGGCAGCCAGAGGGAACAGCACGTGCTCCAGCAAGAAAGGCAGAAGAGCCCAGCCTCTGAGACAGTAGACTGTCTGGGGAGGAAGGTGAAAGTGACAGCACCTGTCACAATATCATCCCCATTCTGGCAAGCTGGTTGTGTCTGCAAAGGAACCTGGATATCTTATTGTCATCTCCTCTTCCTCTATCCTGAATTCTTCCACTTAAGATGACCCATTGAGTGTTTTGTTCCTAAACTTGACCTCTGAAGAAGTACGCACAGGTTTGTGTTGTCTAAGATCAATAGGGCCTGGGGTGACCTTATTTCTACCCCACAATATCAATGCCCTGGCAAATAAAGAAATGGAATAACATACTGGGAGTTTTGCTCAGCAGTAGAAAAGTTTCCTAGCATGCCCTGAGTTTGATCCTCAGCATAAAAAAGAGAAAGAACTAGGAATCTAAGAATAAAGAACAAAGACTTTCAATGATTACTTGAACATTTCACCTTTTTTTCAGTATTTGAAAGATACAACCTAAAAACTGTGCTAATAAAATGCCATCATGAAAAGGACAGCAATTTTTGTACATACACTGGTTTATCTCATGAAGTGGAATAAAGTGCTAAAAATACTAAATTAAACCCTTTAAATTTTTTTCAGACCACACAAGTTTCTAGATAGTGTATGGGGTTTGAGTTCAAGCAGACCTAGCTCTGAGACCCTGAATAGCACTGTCCCTGCTGTTGAAAGTGAGGACAATACCACTGTTTCACAATGGTGGATAGATTAATTAAAGTGTTTGGGAAGGCTAGTTCTTCAGAGGTACTTGATAAATGTTTCTTTCCTCCTTCTTACTTCCTGTGTCCCTAAACTGTGGAATTACAGTCCACAAAATATGAAAAGGTAAAAGATCAAGAATCTATTAAGTCATTTACCCTAACTGATGTAGGTGAAGGCCCCAGAGAATACTGATGTGTTATTATCTCCAAATAGTCACACTAAACTACACTAAATGCTACCTGTTTGGACTGAAGAGTGGTCCATTTACTGATTTCCCAAAAAAGCACCAACCCTTTATCCTTGCTTCAAAATAACAACATAAGAGAGATCACCATCCTAGACTGAGGCAGTCAGAATCCTCCTTTATAACCTGTCTTAATGATTTCACACATTTTGTGTGTGTGTGTGGAACCAGGGATTTCAACTCAGGCCCTTGAACTTGCCAAGAAAGCATTTATTCCACTGAGCCATCTCCCCAGCCTCATCACACATATTCTTTAATGTCCAGTGAATGCTCTTTTACACAGATGTGAACATCTGGCTCTGTTAAAACAAAGCACTGACATTTGGGAATTAAAACATGCAGGCTCCACGATCTTCAGAGAGGGATGTTTTAAAAACTATAAGGTGTTTCTATCAAGCAGAGCCAATCGCCATGTTGTTTTGTGCCTGTATGATCTTCAAGTAGGGCAGCAAAAGAGAGAAGGCTCCATCAGAGCCTCCAGGACCCTTCTAGAGTGCAAACCCAGGGAGCAGTGGGGGACACAGCCAGGTGTGAGAATTCCAGTCTGCCTTTCCATGACTATCTGTGACAACTCTACTCCACACATCCAGCAAATGAACCCCATTCATGAAATTATATGCAATTCTTCAATCCTCTGAGAAACAGAAGCAGTCTTGCTGAGAAGCTCAACCCAAATCATTGTTGGCTGAATGCAGAGGGACTTGAGATTATGTGCTGGGTCTGCATGCCAGAATGGCTTAATAGCTAGACAGAAACACATCCAGTTTAAGCAAGAGAGAAGGTATGTGAAAGCTGGGGAGGAGAGGCGTGTTCACCGCCAGCCCACACCCTTGTTCTGGCCACTAACTGATGTCTCCAATCGGCAGTTGAAGAAGGCTTCCATTACATCCCCAAGGGCACCAAAGGTGTGGTTTGGGCCACAAAATATCTGCTTTACAAACAACCAAATCTCAGCAGGATAAGTTCAGAGTTTCTTCTTCTTTATACTCTCAGAAATCTTTCACTATGTAATGTTTGCTGCCACCTCCCGTGTGGAGATGTCAACAGCGGTGGAACATTTGCCATATTTGAGCCATTAATTTAGAAAGCAGATGAGATTTCAGTGTCCCTTAATGAGGCACAATTCTTCAGGGACCAGTTCTGCATCACAGTGAAATTAATATGCACATTAGAATGTGTGAATAATCTTTGCATGCAGTAATAGCAACTTGTAAGGCTCTAGGCATAAACATGCATTTACAACTGAATCAATAGCAAAAAGATAGGAGTTAAGATTTTACTTCCATACCAAAAGAACTATTAAATTCACTAAAAAACAGACAAAATATAAGGTAGTGAGCACCTATTACAGTCTTACAAAGAGCATCTGCAATATTCAAATGTTGGGGACAAAGACCTCACTGTAAATCGACATCCGGAAAGGCTTCTATTCCCAACTAAGAGAGACAGAAGGGAATAAGAATCACATTAGCTTTGTATATTGCTACAAAATCATGAAATTAAGGCTTATGGAGAAGAATTCAGGCCACAGTAATGTTCTCTAAAACAAAACTGGTTTTATACCAAAGAAACTTGTAAAGATAAAGGAAAAATACATTAGAGAGGGGAAAATGACTCACAAATAAGCCTACCCAAAAATAGAAATCCAGAGGACTTTCTGCTCTTTAATAGGATAAACCCAACTGCTAAGAAATTTTTATAGTCATCTGAGAAATAGCAGACACCACTACAGTCATCTATCATTGGCAGAGGTTGTGCAGGCCTGGTAAAGTAATCCAATCACTACCGGAAGCTTGTCGTCTCACATGCAGTGGGAGGTGTAGCCTCGCGATTCAGACTGCTCTTCAGAATTTAGGCTTCAAATAGATGCTAATAAATGGATTAAGGCAATAAAATTTTATAAGTGCAAACCTAAGAATATATTTTAATGGCTTCTATGAAATATGCTGGAATAAGGCCAGAATAGTAAAATCCTAGCCAACACATCAGGCTTTGCTCATTTGAGAATATCACAGAGGCAGGAAACTCACCAACACAGTCATCCTAACTCAATGACCTTTCAGAAGCTATGCCTTCATCATGTAACACCAGCACAGTGCGGAGCCCTGGAGATGCAAAGTTTCTTAAATTACTTACAGTTTGCTACCAAAACATTCAAACAAACAAGCAAGATCAATGCACAGAGGGTAGTGGAAAGCCACAAAAGATGGTGGGGGGAGGGGAATGGCAGCTATTGAGGTCTGAAGTCCCCTTTGCAGCTAGCATAGCCATGAAGCCAAGCTACAGAACTTAAGACAGAAACAGAAGTCTAATTTCATTTTCTTTTCAGATGTCTGGGCTTCAAGCCTTTGAAAGTATTTTGTGGAAAAGACAACTGCTACAGCCCTCCCTGCATCCACTTTTATTCTGCTTATGTGTAGATATGGGCAGAAACTGTGGCAGCTATCTTACAACCATGAGTCAAAGCTGAGAAAAATCACAGAAGCAACTCTGACATCACCCGAATGCTCCACTAAGACCAATACCTGCTGCCTCCTAAAGCACGCTTACACAGACAAATCTAAGCCACTGTGTTTAGAGTTCTGTGGTCCATACCTTTTTTTTTTTTTTCATTTTATGTATTTGGTACAGGGTCTCACTATACAGCCCAGACTTGTAGTGATCTGTTTTCAGCCTTCCCAGTGCTGGGATTACAGGTGTGAATGTATTTCTAATCAACAAATTTTCCAAGAAGTCTTTCTTGTGCTAAAGTTCCATTAATCAAATGCTTAAGCTTTCCTTTATTGTTCATGAAGTCTAAATACCCTTCCCTTTTCTTGAGATCCTTTGTTCATCTGACTTCTCCCTTCCTTGGAACCTTACCACCCACTCTTCCCAGCAAAGGTTGGTTCTATCTATGGTGAGCTTTTCCCTCTTGCATTAGCTAGACAATGAACTCCTCCCCCAAGTATCTTCCTGTGGCCATCCAGATTCTGTACAAGGATTTACTTCTCTGTTTTCTTCTGGCCTCCCAAAATCTGATACTCATTTATTTTTCCACATCTTGTACAACAGTCAGAGTATGTCTGGGTACTCTGAGAAGTACTACATTGAGAGAATAGCAAAACATCCAACAGGAGGGGATCTGAGCCAGAGCCACACAAATCCTATCTTTTGATTGGACAGCTGAGACCCAAAAAGGTAAAGGGACTTGCTCAGAATTACACACTGAATTATTATTAGAGCCAGACCTAACACGGCAGGCTGGTGGCTCCTCTGTGAGCATATTTTCCATTATACCTCATTGTCTAAAAGAAAAGTGCCAATTTGAGGTGCAGAAAGTAACAGAGATGGTGATGACTATAATGGGTGATTACATCTTTTCAAAGGGCATGAAAAAGAAAGCTCAATAGAGGCTCATGTGAAGTAGCTTCTTTAGCAGATAATTAACTGCTGACTTCTTTGGATTGTTTCAGTAATGAACTTGGCAATGATCTACAGTACCACTTTGCCTGGAGGGGCTAGAGAAGCAGTGCCAGTCTTCTCAGAAGACTGCTCCAGGGAGGAGGTCCTGCAGAGACTCTGAGTCACCTCTCACTCAATGCATTTGCAGTAATACAGCCTAGCAGCTGCTTACTTGCTGTGGGCATTTTTCAGTACCGGCGAACCTGCTGCTGCTAGCAGCCCCTGAATTTCCCCACAGAGCTCCACTGAGAGCTGCAAGTGTGCCTCAGTACCTCTGTCCTCTCTTCCTCAGTGGCTGGGAAGTGGGTCTTGAGCTGCCTTGAGAAATAAAGCTTGGGAGATGTGGAGAGCATGTAACCCCTAAGAACTGGGAGGCCGCTGAAAAGATGGAAGTTGTCAGCACATAGTTATAAAATCTTAAATTTTGGGGACCTGCGAGATAACTCAACAGACCAAGCACACACTGAGCCAGCCACTGAGATGGCATGTGGTAGCACAGGCCTGTAATGCCAGTGCTGGGGAGGCTGAAAACAGAAGAATCACTGAGTCTGAGTTGCATAGCAAGACCTTGAAACAAATACAATACTTTTTTTTTGCTAGAGGGAGTCCTGGAAATGAAGTGATCCAAGCTCGCTATTTATTTAATTTATTTTCTCATTTTTTAATTAATTTTAATGAGAAAGAAATCACAACAAGACAGTTTCAAAAACAGGTTAGTAGGACAGTTACAATAATTAACACAATGCATGTTGTTGTCTTCATAGTAGTTATTCAGAATACAAGATGTAGACATGATATCTTATCTAAACAGTTAAACAGTATTAGTCGAGTTCCTTTTTTTTTTTTTTTTGTCTTTTTGAGACAGGGTCTCACTATGCAGTTCAGGCTGGCCTTAAGCTCACTTTGTAGCTCAGGCTGGTCTTGAACTCACAACAATCCGCCTGCCTCAGCCTCCCGAGTGCTGGGATTACAGACATGCACCACCACGCCCGGCTAGTTAAACAGTATTAGTACAAATCTTTCTTCTCATTAATCTAAGAGGAAGTATATATATATATATATATATATATATATATATATATATATATATATATATATGCTATTTATTTAAAGGACAGGAAACTGCAGCCCAAATAGAAAAAGTGATTGTGATTGCCCTGCCATCACACAGCCAGGGACAATGGAAATGTCAGATGCTGTTCCTCTACTGTTGCCTGACATGCATGAGTTACTGACCACATTTCTCAGGCTTTGGCTCTGTGCTCAGAGTTGGGAGAATCCCTCACAGCCCCTCAAGGTGGCAAGCTGCTTACTAGCAGGATGCATTAACTCCTCTCCAGAAGTAGTTCAAGGATATCTTTTCCTAATAACTAATCAACCAAGCCATAAAGTGCCTCACTTTCTTGGGACGATCTAAAGAAGCAACCTTAAACATGGTGAGTGAGAAACACAGCAACACTGGGGGTTCCTCTGTTAAAACACAGAAGTACAAACAGACCGATGACATTTGGTTGGCCACCAAAATTGCACGTGACTTGTTACCCAACATTAGATCATAAAAACCCATACATTAGTGCAAACAAAGTACATGAGATCTAAAAATGAAGAGGAGACTAAGAATCAGAGATATTAATGTCTGTCTAGAATCTGATACATAGTGACAGAAGAAATATTAATAGAGAGTGAAAGCCCCAGTCAAAGAGACATACCAAATAAGGACAAGGCCACAGGACACTTAGAAAAGACACATATAAATAGATATATTTTGAATTAAAAATTTATACTGTTGCAGCCTTCCTAGAATTCCAGCCCTAACATTTTTCAGTATGTCTGCTGTGGCAGTCCTGAGGCCACAGCACCTCTAATCTGAGCTCACATCTGAGCTGGCTTCCTAAGTGTGTGACCACTGCAACTGTCCAGAGCCCCAGGCTTGGGAAATAGTGCCCCAAGTCACCATCTTGAAATTCATATTTGGACCTTAGAATTTCTGTTGTGCAACAGACATTCAGTGGAAAGTGGAGCATGTGCAGACACCCAGGAGCCTCAGCTTTCACACAACTCCCACCTCCACCATCTATCTCCCCGACTCCTTGTGATAGGTGCTTGATTTCTTCCTGTTCATGACTCCAGCCTATGTCCAATCTCCCCCTCCCTCTCCATCCATAACTCCCTCTTCCGAGGGTGGTAGTGGGATAACTAGGAGCTATCCCACTTACCCCACTGGTTGGGGTAAGAGCCCAGATCTGCCTCCATTCCTGCTCTCCAGTGGGAGCCAGTACACAGACAGGGCTAGTAGGAAATCTAGGGCTGTGCCTCCACAGCTGTTCAGCGGACAAGCCAGCATCAACCCTGCCCTGGGATCAGCCACTTAACAACACTGAAGCTTTGATCCCTTTGCAGTCACCCCTTGAGCTGGGGCTGACTTCCATGACTGCTGTTCTGGGTGTGGTTTGTATTCACGAGGTTTCACATACTGGAGGTTTAATCCAACCTGGCACTGTTAGGAGAGCATGGAAACTTTCACAGGTGGGGCCCACTGTTAATTAGGTCATGGTGGGCATCATGTGCTCAGAAAGGATTAAGGCTGGTTTTGCAGTGTGTCAGTCCTCACAAAGCCATGTTCTCATAAAGCAGAAATCTCAACAACCAAGACTTCCTAGATTCCTATCTCATTATGTGATCACTTTCTCTAATACATGACATCATTTCCATGTTATGACACAGTTGAAGGGGTGCTCATCAGAGCTAAGTGGGTGATGTGGCCCAACCTTGGACTTTCAGTCTCCGAAACTATGAGTTAAGTAAAACTTTCTCTTCATAAAGCACTCAATATCCGGTATTTTGCTGCAGCTACAGGAAATGAACTAATACAATGACGCTATGTAAAAACACAGGGTGCCCTGGAAGCTGGTGGGGCATGTTGCCAAGTCACAAGTGGCTTCCCTGGCCACAGTCCATCCTAGGCACTGCAAGTGTCCCTGTGCCTGACAGATACAACATCAAATAGAAAAACTAAAATTCAGCATAATTGATAAGCAGACCAGGTAGAAAAGAAGCCTTTAACAATGCTGTTTTTTCTAGCTTGTAAAAAGAATTCTGCAATTTCATTATGCACCTTACTCTCCAAATTATATAGCCAACCCTATCTAGGCCTTGGGACATGTCATGTCCATAAAAAATTTAAAGGCTTATGCTAATCAGAATTCCATCATAATAGTAATTACCTGAGATAATCAGTTTATAGAGAAAAGAGGTTTGCTTTTTTACTCACAATCCCAGAGGTCTTATTTTCCAAGATTTGTTGGCCCCATAGCTTCTCAGTGAAGTGAAAAATTTGGCAGAAACGTGATAAAGAAAAACCACTGACCTCAAAGCCAGGACACAAAACCAGCCAGAAGAAAGGTTCAGAGTATCTTTGTCCTCTTCCATGTATGTCCCCAGTACCATAAAGATCTCCCATTAGACCCCAGTACCTCCCAGTAGCAAGCATTCAACATATAGGATTTTGGAGGACATTTAACATCCTAACTATAGCAGGGCCCAAATGGGTCAGCAATGCATTGAATAAGACAGTAACCCTTTGAATTTTCACTCTACTCTGACCTATCTTGTAGTCCACTATGTTTGCCAACTTCATGTCCTAACATTTAGCATCGCTTTCCACCTGGAGTCTTCTTCCAGAATCTCCATTCCTTCAACACCTGCTAGCAGATCTCTCTAAGGTCACCTGCTTTCCACAATTTCTACACTTTCCTCATGCAGAAACTTCCAAGGTTTCATGTACCAGGATAGAAATAGTAGTCCCAGCTCTGACATAAAAAGATGGCATGTTCTATTTTAATCAGTAATTTCTTTTGTCTAATTCGTGTGTGTTGATTCCATGTGATCAGCAGTAATGAGTAATATTGTCTCCACAGGAGAAAACATAGTCATCTGGAATTCTTTAGGCTGCTGAAGGTGATTAGAAGAGTTGTCACTGTGTGGACAGGATTGCTCAAAGGATGATGAGGCTTGATCTTTTTTCCTTCTTCTTCTATCAATCATAAAATGCCAAACAAAAGGAAATGAATTTAACTTTTAGTCAAGAAGGGTCTAATACAAAGAGGAAGTCCTAGTGCAGGTAATTGCTTGGAGGAAAACGTTACTGAGACCACATAGGAATGACCCTAAGGTACTAGATTCCTGTAAGCAATTATGGGTTTGAATTCACCCACTAGCTACACAACCTTGATAATTTAATTTCCTTGCAGTTGTACCTGTAAGGTTGGAAATAATAATATATACCTCACTGTGTTACTTTGTGCAGTCATTCAGTGCTTCAATAGTTTTGTTTTGCCTTTATTTGGGAAAACAATCCTGATAAAAGCAGAGTGTTAGACTTTGGAATCTTGACAGTTTTGAGCCCAGATTTCATACCCACCACTTGCAGAGATTACTGAGCTTTATCCAGTTGGTAGATACTGAAAAGCATAGTCTATAACACAGAACTGAGACTTAAGGAGGCACGGAAAGTGAAATGTTGACAAATTCTGATTTTTTTTTTAAATTTAAGAAGTGAAAAAAACAAAAAAACAAACATACTTATAAAAACAAGTACTTACGGAAGATTATTTCAATTTATGCATGAATAATACTGAATTTGAAGAAAACAAAAACCTCTAACATGACAATGGAAATGCACAATTATCCTAATTGATGATCTTGGTCACTGACTTATTCTCATCTCCTGCCTATGCTTGGGCTTTAGTCAGCCACTAGATTCTGCTGGTACCACAGGCACAGCCAACACATGTAAATTTGCTTCTTCCCTCTCTCCCTCTGGCCCTCAGAAAAGAATATGTCAACTCACTATGTTCAAGTTTAGTAAAAAGCCACCTTAACTTTCATTTGTATTTTACAATTAACTCTCCTTAGACATAGGGCCACATATGAAAGCAATTACAAATGGTTTTTAGAGGTACATTTAATGGACATTTAACTAAAGAAATTAAACTGCTGCTATGTATAGTTTTCTTCTGTATGTCTGTCTCTCTCTCTGTCTCTGTCTCTCGGTCTCTCTGTCTCTGTCTCTCTCTCTCTTCTCTCTCCCCTACTGAAAACTATAAATCCAACCTTCCATTTCTTTTTAAGTACATCTGCCATAAAACCATTTATTTCATTGCTGCCACGACATGAGTGCTGCTGTTTCACCTTCTGATTAATAAAGTAATTAGCACTGGTTCTAACATCCTCAGCACAAAGGACAGGCTTTAGATATTTCTGTTGCACTAATAGGTTCCCTAAAGCAAAGTGGCACGCAGGAAAATCAGCCTGCTGTGGCCTGCAGAATGCACTTTCTAATGTACACCATTGAGATCAATAGATAATTACATCAGTCTGGCTTAGTCATCATACAGAAAATATCATTAGAGATGAAAAAGGAATGAAAAGAATCAGGCAGGTAATTTCATCATTGATTTATGTTAGATAACTATTTTTGTAGTCAATTACCAAAGCACAATACGCCTGAAAAAACATAAAAGTTTTAGAAAAAGCTTATTACAAAGAGATACGTGGTAAACAGACAAGAATAACAACTCCATTGAAACCAATGTCCCATGGAGACAACTGGAAGTCATATTTTTGTCTCTGTATACAATGTCCTTGGGGCGGGGCAAATACAAAACTGGATCCTGGGCTCCATTGCTTCTTTCTCTCCAAAAATGTATTTCCTTAATGTGTCTTTGAGGACAGAATAGGGGTGAACGCCACAGTTAGGGTGGGTTGGGAAGAAAGTAACCATGCATGGTCCAAGGAGTCTCAGGGTTGGTTCTTCTTGGAGATTTCAGAGTGTTGAGCTCATTCCAAGGGAAACAGGACCTTCCATGGTTGCAAAAATTTTTTAAATTGTATTTCTGCACAGGCATTTTTGAAAAACAGACCATTTTTGTCTTTATGCTTTGCCTTGGAAATTTATTAAGGAAATCTGACTCATGAGGCAGGATGTACATTTTCTTACCAGCCTTACAATCATCAGTCCATTGCCCTTCTATAGCTCTTTCATTCACTTGATGAGCACTTATGCTATGTCAGGGCTTTGGGAGACAAACATTTTTGGTTAGGGAGACTCAACAACATCAGACTTTCTCATTTGAACTCAGGAGTTAGACAAATGTGCATCCAGGTATTGCTACTTACTAGTTAAGTGATTTTGGGTGCTGTTTGCCCAATCCAGCTCTAAGTTAGGAATAATAACTACACACACCTCATAAGGTTCCTGTGAGGATGAATGAGGAAATGTGCACTAAAGAGCTGAAGGTGATGATTCTAGAAGCTGTCACAGGTGTTGAGACTGTCGCTATGCTATGATATACCATAAGCTGCTTCTCTGATGCTGGGAATGAATTCCTATGCAACCATCTGAGCTCTCTGCCAGGGATCTCCTTCAATCCATAATGCATATCTGAAAATGATTTTCTCAGATCAAAGAAAATCAGCAACTGGAAGAGACTGAATGGAACACCAATTCTGATCAGGCCAGGTCCTCTTCAATCAAACCACCCAACCCAGTCAAATATCATTTCTAGGCACCCTAGAAATGTTTTTGCTTCTCTCCCTTTTCTATTTTCCTCCTCTGCACCTTTTCTATCTTGCCTTCCTCCTCTTTTCTTTCTCTTTTCCTTTCTTTCCACTTCTCCCTCCTTCTCTCATCTATTTTCATTCACCTCTCCTCTCATTTGCCATATCCCTAGACTCTGCCACTATCTGAATATATATATGCTTGTTGGAAAAATACAAAAGGAGAATGGGAAGGAAGCTGATTTGCCTTGAAAGAGCTTTTTGAACTGATTTTCCTCAGAGAACTTCATCTGTTCTCTTTGGAGGATTTCCACTCTTCACCTTCGCCTTGGGTATCATCTCCTAGCTTTTCATGCAGATTCTTCAGCTTTCAGCACCAACTTTCCACCTTCAGATGCAGACTTTTCAGCCTCTGAAGCCAAGCCTCTCACCTCTGTGTGCAGACCCCTCTATCTGCTGCCACAGTTCCTTTGTTCACCTTATACAGACTCACCCAGGACATTCTGCAGGCTCCAGGCCTTCAGCTGCGTTCTTCTGAACTCTAACCTGCTGACAGTTCTTTTGGCTTTTGTGTTCTGCACTAAATCAGATTCATAGCAGTTGCACACTTTTGAGATTTGCTTCAGCCCTGCAAGCTCTTGTAAGTACTGACTACTACAAGCCTTCACAAATGGGGCTAGTACCCTCAAAAAACAGGAGCAAGAGAGACCCTTTACCCTATTTACCATGTGAGGACACAGCACAAAGTTACCCTCTGAGCAAGAAAGCTGGCCCTTGACCTTATACGTGCTAGCCTGCAAAACTGTAGAAATATCTTCCTGTTAGTTTTAAGCCACCCTCCCTGTATTATTGTATTGTATTGTATAGCAGCACAGAGACTAAAGTAGTCTCCTTTTTTTCCATATGGTACTTATATGCCTGTATGTGACCTCTGTCATCTTTCAAGAGGCCTGATGCTCCAAAAAGAAGTGAGTATAATTCATAGCTGTAAAGGAAGAATTTTTAATTGGACTACATCATTTCCCAGTGCTGGAAGAAGCTTCAGAGAGTCTTCCAGACCTTCATGTTTGGAAAGGAAGTCTTTTCTTCTTTACCAGATGAGTGTTAAAGGGTGGGATGGCCTGCCTCTCCTACAGCACAGTTACTAAGTGGAGGTGGGATGGGAGTCCCTCTTCTTGAGGCTGGAGTGTCCTTCTGTCCTGGATCTCACAGTGACAGCCATAAGAAATCACCCTAGGCCCAAGCTGCAGCAGTCACCCTCCTACCTGCTTTTTTCTCCTGGTGCTGGTTTCTTTTCTCTTAAAAGATTATTGTTAACCAAAATCTAACACAAGCAAGTCTTCAGCTGTCTCCCATTCACTAGTTTCTAAAATGATGATGCTTATTTAAAGAGATAGGAATGGTAGCTTCCCTGACTTGACCATTACACATTGTATACACGTGTTGAGCAATCTCCCCGTATCCCATAAATATGTATGGTTATCATGTGTCAGTTAAAAATTATTCTCAAAGAGAGAATGGCAGGCAGCAATTATGAGATGCAAAGCCAAGTTTCCACCGTGACTTTGCTGTGAGAGGGGTGGGAGGAGGGAGGATAAATACAATCACAGAAATAAAATCTCAGTACCCCCAAAATAAAGCACTGCTTGCTTGTGAGAGGTATTTAGGCACAGGGAGAATTTGTGCCAGGTGGTTGTGCCAGGGGGTGTAGAGGGTGGGAACTTCCATGAGTCCCTGAGGATCTGCTCAGAATTAGGACTGGATCCCTGGACTTCAAAGGCCTGTGCTCACCCGTACTTGGCTGCACCTGGAGTTGGCACTGGGCCAGCACCACATGTAAGTGGTTTGGAGTGTCTCAACTGTTCTGTGCTTATGCCTGGCTCTCCCAGATGAGCCTTGAGCTCTCAGCCAGACACCCTTGTGCATGCTTTGGTTTTGGCAAGAGTGCTTCAATGGCATTCCAGCAGTCGTTGAAAGAGATGGGTGTTTCCCCAAACCAGGCACATAAATAAATGTTTTGGAAATATCTCCTGCCAGTTCTGCTATTTCCATTCCCACTTCCATTCTGAGACTTAGAAAATATCATCCTATTCCCCAAAGCAAGACTAAAGTTTAAAATTAATTTAGGAACAAGCATGTTTTTGACCTTAACTCACTCTCACCCATCCAGAGCATCCAAACCCTCAGTAATATGTGCCTGAAGCACCCCTTAACATCTTGAGCCCAACAGCTGCTCACTCCCCAACATGTGCATGCAGTCACATGCACATGCGTGAGCGCACGCGTGTGCGCACACACACACACACACACACATCAGAAACTCAACAGCCAGTTCTATTAGAATCAGGACACAGAGAAAACAGACACTTTCCTGTAAGAGGGCAGAGATTCTAGCCCAGACTCTTCATTGACTTCTGTCCTACTCAAGCCAGCAAGAAATCAGTCTGTAATGCTGTGTGAGCATCTGGCGTGGCCATTGATCACTCTGTGCTGCTAGTCTCTGACAAGTGTCTCCAACACAAGATGTCCCCAGATGCCTTCAGCACTGGAGTAGCTAACACCTACCATCCAAAAAGGATCGTCAGTGCCCTAAAAGTAACAAGGCCAGCCCTAGTCTGTTCAATAAGAAATGATGGCTGAATCAGTCTGCCAACTCTGGCCTCAACCTCAGGGTGGTGGGCAGCTTTCCAAGGTCCGGAGGACCCATGGGGCTCCCATGTCACTCACTCATCCTATGCTCTCTCTGAACCCCTCCTTCTTCTTACCTGGATTGCATGTTTAAACATGGCTCATAAGAGAAATTAAGCATTGTGAATGCCAGACGTGAAAACAGCTGACAGAGCACAGTGTGTGTAGCATATCTGGGATGTAGGAAGCCTTCCACCCACACTTATGCTCTGGGCTTTTCTCTAATCCTGGATGAGCAGATCACACTGTTCTCAAGTTGGTCTCAGTGTCCTCTGGAGTTGGAGCCCACAGAATCATAGAGTTAAACTCTACAAATGCTTCTATATCATCCACTTAAAAGACACATACATATTTATGAACATACATACAAAGTACATGTATATGCACACATAGCATACATATAACACTCCAAAATAAAAATTAAAAAAAAAATTTCAAAAACGCACAAGGGATATAGACACCTCAGTGGCACTAAGACCTGCCTGGCAAGTGCAAGGTCCTGAGTTCAATCCCTGGTGAAAAAAAAAAAAACAACTCAATAACACTCACACAACATACACCGATACCATACACTTAACACACACACACACACACACACACACACACACACACAAGACCGTATTCTCCATCAAGCTATGAGTCAAAAGATTGGAACCCTTCTGCTGCCTTCCCTCCCACTCTGATAAGTCTTCCTTATCTTTATTCTCATGGTCCTTCACTTTTACCTATACTTGTTACTCTAGCTATGATTTTTCTCCCCTGACTGGAAAGCTACCTGAGGCCTAGGACTGACTCTCTCTCTCTCTCTCTCTCTCTCTCTCTCTCTCTCTCTCTCTCTCTCTCTTCTGCTTGCAAGCAGAAACCTCCACAGTGCTCTCTTCTATAAATAGTTGTCAAATCAGGAACTATACACAATGCCCTGTCAATACCACAAGAACACCGGGGTTGGCCCTACCTCAGCAGATGGTGCTGGTTTTAGACGTTAGGCTGCATTAGTATGATGCTGCTGCTGTTGCATAGTAACACAGGCTGGGTGGTTTAACAACCAAAATTATCTTCCTCATAGTTCTGGAGGCTAAGTCCAAGATCAAGGTATCACCAGAGCTTGGTTATTTCAAGACATTGGCCAGTTAGGTTTTCTCCATAACTGCCTTTTCCCCAAGTCTGTTCACAGAGTCTTTCATTGTGTGTGCCTGCCATGATCTCTGTTACTAGGACAGCAGTCACATTGAATTAGGGCTCACCATAATGACGTCATTTTAAATTAATTACATCTAAAGACCCCATCTTCAAAACCAATCACACTCTGAGGTACTAGTGATCAGAACTGCAACATAGGAATTAGGGGAAGACACAATCAAGACCACAACAGACTAAACTGGCAGTTTGTACCTCCCATGACAGCTTCCCAATCATAGCCAGTTGTTACTACTCAAAAGCCACCCATGACTGTGGCTTTTACTTTTCTCCTCAATATAAAACACAATATCCTGTGAGGATTCTTGCATTGTGTTAAGAAAAATTTTCCAAACTCCATAGTACTTTTTCTTTTGTGGTGAGTGTGACTTCTGTGCTTCAGTGCTCATGTTGAGCTCCACCACAGAAAGCCAGAGATCATAGTGATAGATGTTCTGAGCCTTATTTCTCCATTTTTACTCTTTTCCTGCCTTTTTTTCTCCATTTGCATGACTTTTTTTTTTAAAGAGAACACAAATTAGAATTAAAACAGAAAAAGTTACAAGTGATAAAGAATTTCATTTAACAAAGTAATATGAATTTCACAGTAACTTTTTTTTGGAGGAACAGGAGATTGAACTCAAGCCCTTGCCCTTGTCAGGGAAGTGATTATTCCACTGAGCCATCTCCCTGACCCCCACAGTATTTGTTGCAATGCATGGTGTTGTCTTCCAATCAGTTATTCATATTACCAGATGTTGGAAGAAGAAAGAAAAAGCAAAGAAATATAGAAAAAATTAAGAAGAGAAAAAGTATAAACAATTGAAAACAGGAGACAAAACAAGTTAAATATTATCTGCTCCTTTCTATAGAGAAGCAGAAATGCATAGTACAGTTGTGCAAACCATCCTGCTTACATACATAGACATATCTCTTTTCCCCACTCCCTCTCCTGTCCTTCTCATCAGCTCAGTAACCCTTTACTTTTGAGTAAGTACCTTCCCTTTTCCCAGTATCTATTATACCCTTCAGATTCCATTTTTCTCTTTCAGGTTCTCACACTAAGGAAACAGTATGATATTTGCACATGTGAGTCTGATTTATTTCACTTAAGACTACGTTCTCTAGACAACAATATGCAATGGATTAATTATTGAAACTATCCTATTAATCAGTTTTGAAACTGTCTCATTGCTGTTTCTCAATAAAATGAATTAAAAGAAAAGAAAGAATGGCATCATCGAAAACTCAAATAATAAAAATCACTGGTAGAAATGAAAAAAAAAAGAGTATGTTCTCTAGTTGTATCCATTTACCAACAAAAGACTCAAATTTATCCTGTTTTATATCTGAGTAATATTCCATTGTGACTTTGAATTTATGTCAGTTGTTCAAAGTTTTTGCATCTTAGAAAAATGTCTGAAGAAAGGGTAGGGCCAGAGAGATAGCTCAGTACAATAAGCGCTTGTCTGGCAAGCCTAGGGTCCTCAGTTCAATCCCCGATGAAAGAAAGAAAGTGAGACAGAGAGAGAGAGAGAGAGAGAGAGAGAGAGAGAGAGAGAGAGAGAGAGAGAGAGCTCCTCCATCCCACCCGTGCCGGCCCAGCCCCAGAGACCTCCCGAGTCAGCACGACCCACGGCCTGAGACAACGGCTGATTCCAGCGGCCTCCTGGATCCCGCCCCAAGCTCTCCCAGCGAGTGGGAATTTGCACGACTCACCAGGCTTCCCAGATCAGTGAGAGTGTGGTGAGTCTCAGGGAGAGCCATTGGCTTCTTCACATGCACACTACCCGATCCCTGCCCCCAAGCTCTTCAAGTCAATGACTGGCCTGAAACCTCAGGACCCACTCACCAGCACCTCTCCGGATGCCCTCCCTTAAAGCCTGCTGAGCGAGTGGGAATTTCCCCGACTCTCTGGGCAGCAAAGTTCAGTGAGCGTCTACACAGGCCTGGCATGCCTGAGAGACATTTCCCAGGAATTCCCTGCCCAACCCCACCCCCCATGGCCCACTGAGAGCTCCAGCCACACCGTGCCAGAGAAACATTTCCAGGTGATTACCGGTCCTACCCCACAACCTAAGACCCAGTGGAGGTCGGCCTGGAGTGAGAACTTCAAGCCTGCCATGCAGGAGGGACATTTCTCAGCAATCCTCTGCCCCACGCCCACGGACCGAAACCCAGCAGAGCCTGCTCTATGAATGAGGGCTCGAGGCCCTCTGCACCGGAGGGACGTTTCCCAGCCTTCTCGGGTTACGGCCTGTAGACCTGGACCCAGCACAGGCTGGCCAACCCAGTACAGCCTACACAGTGAATAAGATCATCCACTATCCTTTTGTGAGCCCAGAAGACCCACGAAAGCCCAGGCCCACCCACCGGAGGAACGACCTGCCTGACACAGGAGGGCTGACCCCGGGAACCAATAGAAGAGAACCAAAGGAGCTGCAGCAAAACACAAACTGAACACAACAGCTAGATCCAGGATAGGCATATCTGGAAAATCTCAAACTTAATAGACTGGCACCCGAATCTCCTTACACGCTAAGGTTATAGCTGCACCAAAGCTCTACACCAAAGGTCAAAGATCAGTGCTATACAAAATGACAAAGAGAAGGGGAAAAATGCAATCCCAGACCTCAAGTCCATCAGGAAGGGCAAAGTACACTAGCTCAGCTGCAATGAATGAACTAACAGATACAGCAGCAAAGGAACAATGGCAGAAAGCAATAGAGGAAATAAAACGAGAAGTAATTCCCCAAATTAAAAAAGAAATATCTGCATGCATAGTATCTGAAATAAAGAATGAATTCCAGAAACATTAGGTGGAAAAACTATGCTCACCCAGACCAAGTGCAGAGAGCACTATTGCAGCTGATATATATGAATTAACAGCATCTGAAGCAAAGAAACAACAGCAGAAAGATCATGAGGAACTCAAAGCAGAAATAAGTTCTGAAATCAAAAAAAGAACTTTTTGAAGTCATAGGATCTGAAATACAGAAACAAGTCCAGAAATATACAGAGGAAAACCAACTTGGAAGAAACGGCAGAAAAAGAATTAATAACTACCTCTAAAGAAGACATGGATAAAAAAAATTGAGGAGATCAGAAATATGATGGATTCCTTGAATGAGCAATACAGAAAAGAAATAGAACACATGGAACACAGTCAAAGAGATATAGAAGAACTAAAAATATCAATCACGAGTCTACAAAACCGTCTGAGTGAAAACGAAGACAGACTTTCAGATCTTGAAGATGCCTGAGCAGCTAGTGAAAAGGTGAGAAAGGATCTCTTAAAAACAACAAGAATGCAGGAAAAAATAATCCATCACCTGCAAGATGACGCCAGGATGAACAAGATGAGAATAATTGGTATACACGAGAATGAAGGAGTCAATACAAATGACATAAAAAGAATTTGGGGAGAAATAATCACAGAAAACCTCCCAAATATGAGGAAACAATCCAACATTCAGGTCACCGAAGCATACAGAACACCAAGTAACCTCAACCCAAGTAGAAACACCGAGACATATAATAGTTAAGATCCCAGAAATCCAACACAAAAATAATACACTGAAAGCTGCTAGAGAGAAGAAGGAGCTCACATTCAAAGGAAAACCCATCAAAATTGCAGCCGACTTCTTTACACAAACAATGAAGGCAAGGAGAGCATGGAGCAGAGTTCTTCAAGTCCTACATGAAAACAAATTCTAGTCCAGACTATTATACCCTGCAAAACTCTCTTTCAAGTTTGATGGAGAAGTGAAATACTTCCACAACAAAGAACAACTAAAGAATTTCATGACAAAGCTATCCCTTCACAGGCTGCTGAAAGATGTTCTAGAGAGAGACCACAATGACCAGAACTCCATGAATGAGAATGGAAGGAACCCACTTAACAGGACAATCAATTAAACACAGGTTACAAAGGAGTAAACAACACCAGGTAAATATCATGACAAACAGAAGTCAGCACATTTCAATTATAACCATAAATGTGAATGGTCATTCTCCAATTAAGAGAAATAGACTGGCACAGTGGATTAGGAAACAAAATCCAACAATATGCTGTATACAAGAAACACACTTAACTCAAAAGGACATTCATAGGCTCAAAGTCAAAGGACGGAAAATAATACTACATGCCCCAGCACCTCAGAAAAAAGCAGGAGTAGCAATTCTGTTCTCAGACAGTCTCAACTTCAAACCAAGAATGATCAAACGACACAAAGAAGGCCACTATATATTGGTCAGGGGAAAAATTCAAGAGCAAGAAGTAACACTCATAAATATCTATGCACCAAACACAGGAGCACCCAACTATGTAAGACACATCTTAA
>PVKA01023000.1:0-36263 GCA_004027165.1 Ctenomys sociabilis | reverse complement strand
TTAACAGGACAGATTCGATAAATTAATGCATTGCAAACTGTTTTCATAATGTTTTGGTATCGTACAAGGTGCATATATGATATTATACTTACAGACATTATTATAGCATATGTCTCTTATCAGTAAATTAAGAGAGTGTAGCTATTTACATATCTTATTTTTTATACCTGAATTATATCAAAGATTCAATAATTAATACTTTCTACCTTGTTATTTTCCTAGTGTCTGTCCATAGTACTAGAAGCTGACATAATATCCTGTCCAACCACCATTAGTGCAAATCTTGCCTCTCATAGAATTATGTGGAAGCACAGCGTACTATCCTAACTGTACTGTAGGATTTAAAATTTCTGACTTTTATTTTTGTTTTTATTTGTTTCCAGGAAGGGTGCACCAGGTGTTCAGGGTCTCACTACTAGATAGGACTCATAGTAATTTGCCTGTTCACAGCCTCACAAGAGCTGGGATTATAGGTGTGTGCCACTACAACCAGGCTCAATAGTCATCTCAGCATGGCCCAGGGCTGGGTCTGGAGCTACAGACCGTGGGACCGAATCCCAGGCCCCTGTGCCTGCTTGCATGTGCTTTAATCCACTTAGCTATTTGGCCAGTCTTAAAATTTCTGAATTTACTTGAAATTATAGTACCACATTTCCAAGAAAAATGAAACTTTTGCACAAGAAATTTGATTAAAATCGTACCAAGATACATAAAAATGAAATTGTCCAAAACTAATTGTAAAGAAAAAAAATCATTAAAGCATATACATAAAAAATTAGCTATGCAAGAACAAAATTAAATAGCATCTTATTCTACATTAGAAAAAACAAAGCAAGTGTGTAAGAAACTACACTAATTAATTCAAAGTACTGAAAGAAAAAAAAAATCTGTCCACATTGAATTTTATAGTTAGGAAATATACCTTTGAAAACTAAAAGGGAAATATTTTCCAGTTATACAAACTCAAAATAGTCTAATGCCTCCAGAGGTAGCGTATAGAATATAGCAAAGAGCATAATCCAGAAGGCAAAAGAAGTTGCTGTATGGTCCTGGATAAATAATAAAGAGCTCTCAAAATGTTAGCTATTCAGGACTATGTAAAATAAATTAGAAGAACCCATTTAAAAGGTAGCTGAAGATTTCTACAAAACTGTATCAATCTTATGAAGGGCTATACACATATTTTTTCATATATATATGTGTGTGTGTGTGTGTGTGTGTGTGTGTGTGTGTGTGTGTGTGTGTATGTGTGCGTAAGAGACAAGGAAGAAGTAATATAAATTCAATAGAAAATGAAAATATAGTTTTTAGAGTTTCTAATACTAGGAGAAAAATATCATAGCATGTCTTATAAGTAAATTGTAAGTCAAAGATACAGTATAAATCTTAAAAATTAAGATTAAATATTATTCAGAAAATTAATGAATTAAAAATTGAATATTTCAAAACAATTCAACTAGGGAAAATGTTTCATGATAGTAAAGAATTACTAAGAATAAAACATAATATAAATACTGGAATGGCAAATATATGACCAGCACTTCTAATAAGTTTTAGATAGGATGTTGCATAAAGTTCTAGTATGTCCTAGACATGGACAGTGTCCATGACACTGACTGATGGCCAGGTGTCACTTGTGGGACTGAGCTACTGCTATTTCTTGATATACGCTCTATAGACCTGGACAGAATCATGACCCATAAGGTACAGGAGAAGTCCATTTATAGAGTGTGTTGATGGAAATATTTTGTTGCTGTATACAAGAGAATAAACGAAAGACTGCTTTTGTATACCTCCTTTTCTCCTGTGTTTAATTGATTGCCCTATTTGGTGGGTTCTTTCCATTCTCATTCATGGAGTTGTGGTCATTTTGCTCCCTCTCTAGAATATCTTTTATTAGTCTGTGTAGGCTTGGCTTTGTAATTATGAAATTCTTTAGCTGTTCTCTGTCATATAAGTATTTCAATTCTCCATTAAACTTGAAAGAGAATTTTGCAGGGTATATCAGTCTGGGTTGCAATTTATTTACTTGCAAGACTTGCAGTACTTTGCTGCATGCTCTTCTTGACTTATTATGAAAGAAATCTGCCATTATTCTGATGGGTTTTCTTTTAAATGTTATCTGTTTGTTTTCTCTAGTGTCTTGTAGTATACTGTGCCTGTGATGAATTTTTGGGAATTTGATTGTTATATGTCTGGGCATGGTTTTAATTGGTTGGTGTTATTTGGAGTTCTATATGCTTCAGTTACTGAATATCAGATTGTTCCCCATATTTGGGAAATTTTCTGCTATTACTTCTGCCCACATTCTTTTAAAAATACCATTTGTGTTGATTCCTTCTTTCTCATTAATGTTTATTAGTCTTATTTTGTTCATCGTTGTATCATCTTGCAGGTGGTGAATTATTTTTTCCTGCATCCTAGTTGTTTTTAAGAGATATTTTTTTACCTTTTCACTAGTTGCATTGGTGGCTTCTTTCAAATGGTTTTGCTAGCTTGTGATGGAAGTTTTAATTTTCCAGAAGAATCTGCTTCATGCATTCTATTTCTTTCCTATATTGCTCATTCAAGAAGTCCATCATGTTTCTATTCTCTTCTATTTTTTATCAGTGTCTTCTTTAGAAGTACTTAGTACTTTCATTATAATTATCATTTCTTTTTTTACTTTAGAACTTATTTCTAATCTAATTTCCTCTATACCTTTCTGCACTTGTTTTCTTTACTTCAGATGCTATTATTTCAGAGATTTCAAGTGTGTGACTTCCAATTTCTTCAACACTATTGTCCCTTGCATTTACTGTGGGTGGGCTTGCTGCCTTACAGTGCAATTTACTCCTTCTCTTCATCATTTTGAAGAGCACTGTCTTCTGACATTTGGTGTAGAGCCTTGGTAGAGTTATTATCTTAGCATCAGGTCCAAATCTACCAAGTTCAAACTTGTCCAAGTGCGATGTGGCTTGGGTCTGGCTGCTGTGCTCCACATCTTCCTGCTGCAGCCCTTGGAGTTGAACCCACTGTGCCACTCAGGCAAGATGTTCTGCTCCTGGATCAGCTGGGTGGGTGTTCCTCTATCCTCTCTGCAAGTTTTGTCTCAGGGTTCCACACGGGGCCTGACTGATGAGGAAGCTCAACACACATGCCGGGCCTGATCTCTGGGTCAAATCTGTATTGTTCAATATTTTTAAGTCTCGGTTCAGTTTTGGTAATACATATATATCTAGGGATCCCTTAATTTCTTCTGAGTTTCCAAGTTTTTGCACATAAATTTGTGAAGTAGTCACTAATATTTTTCTGTATTTCTGTAGTGTCTATTTTGAGTTCACAGTTCACATTTTTCACTTCTTTTTTGTTGTCATTTTGTTAAAGAGAATAATGAAAAGTAAAATACATTAGAAAAACATTGATTTGTAAGTTTTCTTTCTTTGGTAAGATTGGATAAAGGTTTATCTATTTTGTTTATGTTTCAAAGAACCAGCTTTTGGATTCATGGATTCTTTGTATGTTTTGTAGCTATTTCACTGTTTTCTGCTCTGATTTTTCTGATTTCCTTTCTTGTACAAGCTCTGGATTTTGATTGTTCTTACCTTTTTACTATATTGCAATGCATAATTAGGCTATTTATTTTAGTTTGTCCTATTTTTCTCATGTAAACTTTAACAGTAATAAACTTCCATGTAGGACTGCTTTCATTGACTCCCATAAATTCAGTTATTTTGCATTAGCATTATTATTTAATTCTAGGAACTGTCTTATTTCTTTTCTGATTTCCTCTCTGACTCATTGATTATTCAAGAGTACATTGTATAATTGTCAAATGTTTACATATTTTCTGTGGTTTCTTTTGTTAGTCATTTCTAGTTTCATTGCACTAATCTGACAATAAAATTTCAATTTTTTTGCATTAACTTAAGCATGCTTTACAAGCCAGTATGTGTTTTATTTTTGAAAAAGTACCATGTGTTACCAATAAGGAATGTGTATTCTATCTGTAGTTTTTGGGTGAAACACTGTGTATATGTCATCTGAGCCCATGTCTCATTGATTTTTTTGTTTGTTTGTTTGTTTAGTTGATCTGTTTGTGATAGTGAGATATTGAGATCTTCAATTATATTAGTGTCTATGCTTATGTGATATTTTTTGTTTATTAGTATTTGTTCTATAAAGTTGAATGCACTATGGTTTGGTGCATATGTGTTTATAATTGTTACTTCTTGAATAATTCCATTAACAAATATGTCATGTGTTTCTTTGTCTTATAAGATCAGTCTTGGCTTGAAGTCTGTATTGTTTAAAGGTAATATGGCTACTCCTACTACTGTTTGTTTTTAGGTTCCTGTTTCACAGGATGTTTTTTTTCATCCTTTAACTTTTAGTCTATGAATTTCTTTGTATGTTATATGTGTTTCTTGTATACAGACTACCACTGGATTTTGTTTCTTAATCCATTCTACTCCTGTGTGTATCTTTTGATGGTGAATTGAGTCTATTTACAGATAGTTATAATTGATAAATACTTACTCCAGTCATTGTTTGTCTTAATACTTTTTAATCTTTCATCTATTTTTCCTTCCTTCTTCACTCCTGTTTTAATTTTTCATATCATTAGGCATTTGTAAAGAATGTAAGAACATTAAATTATTATTGGGAATGTTCCAGGAAGTTGACAAACAAACCCAGCTTCTCTAGAGCAACATGACTTTGTTAACTGGAGGAAGCTGAGTCTGTTGGTGTATAACAGAGCAGGTCTTTTCTTTTTAAAAAAAACCAACTGTAGTATTATAAGAAAATATATTGTCACGCTGTATTGAAACTTTTAATATTTGCTAAACAAAAAGTCTCATAAGATGGAGTCTTAGAAGTTACCATGCATGATGGCAATTACGAATACACTTGGCAATATCATTATCACTACCCCTGTCATGCATAGTAAAACACAGAATGGCACTATAGCTCCTGATTCACAAATGGAAAATGTCAGAACACATAAACACAGGAATTGGCATAGACAAATTGTTCTAGATTTTGTGAGTCTGCCAAAGATTTGTTTTTAAAGATTTGTGTTTTTAAGTTGCATTTTTATAGCTGAATAATACTCCATTGTGTAAAAACAGAACTTTTGTTATCAATTTCTCAGTTGATGGGCATTTGGGTTGTTTTCAAGACTTAACCATGACAAACTATACTGCAATAAACTGCAGTGCACATATATTCCTGTGGTATGGTGATTTCAGTTTTTTTTGGAAAAATACCTAGAAGAGGCTTGAATGGCATCTCCAGCCCTAGATTTTGAGAAATCTCCACACTGATTTCCATAGTAGTTTTACTATTCTATACTCCTACCAATAGTGGAGAAGGATTCCTGTTTTCCCCGCAGTTTCTCCAGCATTTGTTCTTGGTTGATTTTTTGATGATAACTATTCTTTCTGGCCTAAAATATTATCTTAGCATTGTTTTAATTTGTGTTTGTTGAATGACCAATGATGTTGAACAATTCTTCATATTATTTTTCCATTTGTATCTCTTCATTTATGAAGTGTATATTTATCTCAGGTGCCCATTTTTTGATGGGACAGAATTTTTTTAAAAGTTACATTCATTTTTAAACTGATATATGCAAACTCTAATATGATAGCATATGATAATTTGATATGGGTATATATCTGTGAACTATTCAAATGAGGACAAGAATTACTAGTTACTCAAATGTTTACCAAATCTTTGTACTAGAAACATTCAAAATATTTTCTCTAGCTTTCTGAAATACGTAGTGTATCACTTTCTCTGCAGTCCAGCCTACTGTACTAACCCCTTCTGGAAGCCTGGTTGATGAATGGCCAACTCATCAGAAAGCCTGTAGGATCCTATCTTTATTGGACATTGAAGTATCTTGTTGATTATTGAATTTTTGCATTAATCTTGACTTTTATAAGTATTTCATTAAATACTGTGGATTTGATTACTGAGTTTATTGTCATAAATTTTGTTCCAAGAGCTGATGTCACTTTTACTTTACACTGATACATCCCTACTGATGAATAAAACAAACTTCATTTATGCAAACATAAATTTGTTAGTCTCAATTTATACAGAAATGAAACTCACACAACATCGATAAGAAGGTAACAAAGACAAAAGAAATCCAAATTCTCCAAGAACTACCTTGGATCATGGAGAAGGGGTAGTATAGTGAAGGCCTATAGCCAACACTTTAGCCAATTACTTCTGTAATTATCTGTTTTCAATTTTTAACAGGTGGTATGACCAGTCTGCTTCTGTACTCTTAAATAATATAAAATTGTTATTTTAAAGTAATAAACTGCTTTCTCTATTTATGAGATTTGTTTAATTGTCCCTTCAACTGTGATTTTCCAGTTACTCCCTTGTTTTTAAGAATCACATCTTGACTTCTTTAATTACATTTGTTTAAAAATACCTGTGATTCGTTCAAAGTGTTTTCCTTTAAGGTATGTGAACTTTGAAGAATGAATAGTATTATTCCTGACTATTTCGCTTAGTTAGTTATCAGAGACTTCTCACTGTGTGTTTTTATAACTCTTCACACTGGTTTTATTTTGTGCTATCATTACCAGACTGACAATTCTAAATAATCCTTTTTCCAAGTACATATCACACCAAACATAACACCAGGTACCTGTGGTTGCAAATACACATATCGAAGAGAAGGGTTTTCTTGAAGTGTAAGTATCTATTTGTAGTTTGTCTGAGTAGAGAAATTCTTGGTTATTCACAGTGATCAATTTCTTGTTGATTTATCTCATTCTCTAATATTCTCATTTGTTCTGTCTCTCTGTGTGGAAGAAAGCAGACTCACCAATTTAATGAAACATGTTCATGATCTCCAGTGTTGTAAGGTTAAGAAAACTTGGAAGAAACAAAGATTGCTAAATAAATCTATGTGGTTCTTTTCATACAAAGGTTCACTGCATACTTTTTGTTAGTCTTTAATTTTCTGTTAGCTCCTCTACTATTTCAAACTCAAAAGTAAGTTCCTTTTGGAACTCTACTGAAGAGTAAGTCTGAGTTTCCCTCCTGCTAAGGAGGAGGAAACATCTGTCCCTGATCAAGCTCATAATTAGATCAGCGAAGGCAGAAGATAAAATAAGGTGAGTAAATGATAAGTTCAAAGCAGCGCTGGATTGGGATGAAGAAAGGGGAAAAGCAGAACAACGTTTCAGCAGAAGTCTGTGCCGAGGACCTGAGGTTTACACAGCACAGGTCCCACTCCCAGTGGCACAGGCCCTGCTTCCATTCATCACCAGGTGCTGGCAGCTATACTCTGAGCTTCAGATCACAAGTGTGTGTCACCTCTTCATGGGGAAACATCTGCCTCTGCTTGGGTCTCCCTCAGCAGAAGGCACATCCATCACCCTAGGAAGTGTGTTTGTAGGAGCAGCTGTTACAGGACACTGCACAGAAGGACCAAGGAGCCTGCCAACTCATTTGCTAGCATAGTCTGCTTCATGGTGAGAAACTCAAGGAATGTCTAAACCTGGAGTGGTCAAAAAGAAGGTTGTTTTCATTGGAATGTCTGGAGTTTTATGCATGACTCCTAAGATTCCCATTTCAGAAGCTTTACATTTTATTAGATTTTTAAACAATGAAATACTGAGTTCTGAAATGTGGTTCTAGGATGTAGAACTCCCAAAAAGTCTAGATTTGGTTCATCAAAAAAAAGAAAGAAAGAAAGAAAAGCAAGCCAAATGTCTTGACCTTACTTTGAACCTTACCCCCCTACCCACCAACACTACATTTTGACATTTGACATTTTCCACTCATAACATCACAATGTTATAACTTTTCTCTCTGGCAATTGTGTCATTGGTGATTAGTAAAACACTGAAACAATGACATCATGTCTATAAAATAATCACAAAAAATGCTGAATATTAATGACTAAGTCTCAGAGTGGAATTTGAGCAATACCAGTGGTGGCTAGGTTCCTTTTTTATATTTTGAATTTGGTCTTATAGAATTTGAAAAGCCTTGATTTTTTTTACTCCTCTTGGCATATTTCTGCCCTTCCCCCATTTCTTCCCTTCCCTAGCCCCTTCCCTTTCCCATCGAATCTGTAACAAGAGGTCCTGTTAAGTCTCAAAATCACTCCATTTGCTCTCTGATCTTTATTGGAAACTTTTCTTCATTTCCACCTAGAAGCACGAATCTTCTGCAGGTTCAGGTACCGCAGGAGCTTCCAGACACTTCTTGTGGTTCATGAGCTGAGACAGAGGTATGGAAATTTTAAAGCATACACATTGCCCAGATGAATGCAAATAAAAACCTGTCTTTCCCACTTGAAAAGTGGAAACCAGGAATACAGATCGCAAAAATCATGGAATGTTAGAAGCTCAAAATGCAATGGAATGTTAGAGCTGGAATTCAGGCCAACACCTTCACCTACTCCATTGAACATTATAGAAACAGAAGAGACTTTTAAGGTTGAGCCAGAGTGAATTGTAAAAGAAATACCGTCCATGTGATGAAACATCCAAAGTTCCTTGAACTAGTTGTAAATTCATCCATTTCCCTGGGCTCATTATTTCTGAGTTCTCCATGAATTTGAAAGTCTATTCTTAGGAGAAATACATGTAAATAAGTATAGCATAAATATTAACATCATCTTTCCCCATTTCCATCTTTAAGATTCCGCTCTCTTATCATCAATAATCACTTAATTTTGTGTCTTGTTTTTGTTTTCCAAGGCTATAGTCTAGTATTCATGACCTACTCTAATCATTTTAGAATTGTTGCCTGAACACTGAGTGTCGCTGGAATGCTTGAAAGTGTGTGTAGGCATCAGAGCCTATAATAGAGACTGCCTATCTCTATTTCAGAGTAACTCGTGAGTTACTATTTAGTTATACATTTCCAAAGGACTAGAACTTATTGATAAGCCATCCTACTCTCTGTGTAGACTAGACACTTAGAAAGTATTTGTAGAGTTAATAAATGCTGGATGCTGTTCCTTATCTTTATTTGAGAAATCAGAGTCTGAGAATTACTGTCTTCATTGCCACCGCTAGTCTTGGGTACAGCCTTGATAAAATAATTTAGGCTGCTTGTGAGGTAGCTCATGCATCACTGTGTTTTCTGAACACGTATAAACAACACCCAGAGCACCTTGGATGCTATTACTGTTAGTTACTATTCTAAAGAGAGGAGGATTCCTTGAGGCCTGTGCTGGTTTTGCATCAGTGACACTTGCTACAGAGCCCTTTGACCATGTGAAGATTTTAATGCATCTATCATGTACTCTGAAATTTCAGATTAAGCACTTAGAGGAGGTACAACAGGGCATCCCTGCTAGATCTCACTCTGTTCCATGGTCCATTTAATATAGACACTTCTGTGAATGCTGCAGGGGAACATTTCTCATTCTTTGTTTTTGACCAGTTTGACTGCATATGATCTTTAAGTGTCTAGTGCTTGGATGTTGAGGAGGGCATATGAAATAATGAGCTCATACACATTTCCACCCCTCTCCTCCCCTTGCCATCCCTTTACCCACTCCACTTTTCCTCCCTTCATCCTTCCCTTTGTTCTTATTACACTGCTTTGTTGGTATATCACAGTCCTCTTGGATCCTGTTGTTTTTCTTTGAAAATAGCAAGTCTGTTTTCTACGTAAATAAGCAATTTCTTTTGGTGATATTGTTTTGCATTTTGGCTTTATGGTTTAAATATTATTTGTTTCAAAAGCATTTTTAATACAATTAGATTATTTGAAACTATCTCATTCAAGTTGGAAAGAACTGTTAGTGACCTTTCAACTGAGGAGGAAGAGAAATATACAAATGATACTGTTTCCTGTAGGCTTGCAGTGGTTAGTCACACAGGCTTTCTCTGGGTTAAGCATTATTTGAAACTGAAAGGGGTATGTGAAGAGTACCTTTCTGAGTATCTGTTCCACATTATATTGAACAAGACCTCTTTCTAGTCTACTAGATCAAAATTGATTTCAAAATTTGGAGAATAGAATAGTACTATATACATTTTACATTTTAACATAAAGATGGCTCATATTAGAGGCATTGTAAACACAAGCTGAGGTGGTCTATGTTGATGAATTTTGTTCATTTGTAGCAAAATTACAAAAGCAGTATTTCTATTCTCATGGGGATCCTAAATATACTGTTTTGCCTGCCCTAGTTATTTTCGCCTACATCTCTGTGTCTCCTCACAGAACCCAGTGTGGCATTTCGGACACAGCACCTGCTTAGATAATATTTGCTGGAGGATTTAGAGCTGTCACAGCATTTCCTGGCCTCTGGCATCCTATACCCCTTTGTTTGCTCATGTGCCTGTGTCTAAGGAAGACTTACATCTTGATGATTCCCTACCACTTTCTCCACAATAGATATTGTCAAGGTCAACTGTGTGTCACTTAGGGGTTTTAATCTTTGCATACAAATGTTATTTTATTCTTTCCATCCTGGAAGAATTTCACAAGGATTATGGAGACTGACTAAATGATTGCAGAATTTGTGCATTTCTGCCAAGTTGTGTTTAATAATAACAACAAAAATAAATAGCATTAGGCTTACAGTCATGCAGAAACAGGTTCAGGCAGAGAACAAAGCATGCCATGTGTGGATTGGCCAACTAACGTGGCTTTTACAACACTGGGTCTATTGTCAGGAATAATAAAACCTAGAAAATGCCTTGGCAAGTGTGTAGTACATTTATTTGTTTTTGAGCTTTGATAATATGAGGACTGTGATGTGCTTTTTATTATACTGAGAGATGTAAAATACAGCTTGTTTTTAGAAGCCATTGCCAATGATTGACAGATATTTATTTGAATGGCACCTTGTGATCTGCATGTCTCATGTCATTTGTAACTTGCTCACTTCTCCATGAGTAACTTACCAAGAAAAGGTGGCATGTTTGGACTCATTGTAGTACTCCTTGTTAGGCAATGATATCCTGCCAGGTAGGAGAGAGCTGTATCTCTAGGATAATGAACACTGTTACAGTGCTTGATTTAGCCCTGACTACATATGATGGCCAATTTAGTGATGAAATATCCAGTTGGATGGCATTTTGCAGTCTGCACTGAGGCACTCTTACTGAAGTTCAAACTATTAGAATGGATTCTGTGATTCTAAGTGGTTTATATATTGTTTTGTTGATAAAATGAGAACTATAAACACATTCTGTTTTTTAGTACCATGTCAGGCCAACTATATCAAAACCAGAACTAACAGATGCTTATAGGCCTTCAGTAGGACTATTCTTATAAAGAAATCCCCCTCAGGGAGTTAGAGAAGTTACATTTTCAAAGTGTTTTAATATAAAAGCTTGGAGGAAAATCATGAGCTTTAGCTAATTCCTAACTCCATGAGTTTTCATTGAATCCAATCATCACTTAGCCTTAATAGTTTACACCACTGCTTTAGAGGATTGAAAACTTGCCAGGAAAGAGAGATACGTAATTAAGTGGTGGTGAAAATCAGGATGGACAAGTAGTGATAGGAAGGCACTTGAAGAGTATCCAGAGACATCTAGGAGTCCTGGTCTCAGTTTTTGGAAGATGTCTGGCTCTATAAGAGACTAATGGAAAACTAGTGACACCTCAGGCTAGTAAGGTATTCTGAAAAATTTTGAGTTTGGTTGCCTTCCAGTAGAATATACACTGTGCAGTAACACAAACTCCAGTATGTCTGTAATCTAATATCCATGTCCTGAAGGCTTTTGAGTCTAGGACTCAAATTTGCCAAGCTTCATCCATAGAGCAGCACAAGTCAAAGCGTGATGGAATTTCAGTAGATGAGAGAGACCCAAGTAAAATATTTTCATGTTAATCCAAAATTAGTGAACCTAAAAATGAAGAGACACATTGACATTAAAGATTCATTTTAAAATCCTTCTGCAGATCAAGAAAGAGAGTTAAGAACCTGTGGTGGTGTCTGCCTCCTAGTTGTTACACTTGCACTGAAGGTCTCCCCTATTGAAGTCACGTGTCTTCTGTTTTCTCTGTACTGTGTAAAGATTCTTTTCTCTATTTGTCTTTCCCCAAACCAGGTTTTATCTCAACTATTTGCTTCCTTGTCACAAAGATGTATTCTCATTTAGAAGGATATGTGTTTTAAGTGACAATGAACATTTCAAGCTTTATTATTTTTCTCAAAATATATTGGGTGCTGACTTGGTTGTTTTTCTCTCTTTGCTGAGAGAAATACCCAGCATCAAAAGTTAAAGAGAGAAATATTTATTTATCTCTTACTTTGTGGGGGTTTCACTCTATAATCAGCTGGCTCCATGGCAGGGGGGCACATGGCAGAGGGGCAATAGTCATGGTAGTGGGAAACAGCAAAAGCCACAACAGCAAAAAGGGAGGAGCAAGAGCAAGCCTCTTGATCTCACTTATACTCTGTGCAGACCACCTGTCCAACGTGGGCGTAGCACCCATACCCATAATCCTAGCACTGGACAATCTCAAACTCTAGAAGCCCACCCCATGACTGCATGAGGCTGTGGGTGGGCCTCCAGACATAAACCTTAACAGGCGCCAAGACCTCAGCTAAAAATGGGTAAGTTAAATACATACACATTTTGCAGGATGAGAACAAACAGCCAGTAATTGTATGAAGAAATGCTCACTATTGCTGGCCTTAGGAAAATGTAAATTAAAACAAAACTGGGCTACTATCTTACCCTAGTGTTAAGGTAAATTTTTAAGTTGTGGTGCACCTTTAACTGTTTTTTATTTTATTTTATCCATGATTAAAGCCATTGTACATCAATAATTTGGAATAAAAATTTTAATGCAGCCAAAGAGTATACAGCAAATAGAAAGCAGAAAATAATATAATACATAATAGAATAGAAAATGCTTGGGGCCTGCTGGTTAACTCAGTTGTTTAAGTGCCTGCTCATGCAAATGCATTCAGGTGTAGGATACCATGATTTTATCCCGATCCACCTGCATTAACAGACCCGCCCTTAAGGCAGCCTGAGCCAGCCCCACCAACCCCCATCCAAAAAAAAAAAAAAAAATCTTTCTCAGTTTAGGGCCAGCCAAATAGCTCAGCAAATGAAAGCTCCTGCAAGCAGGTGCAGGGGACACGGGTTTGCTCCCTGGGCCTGCCCTGTGGCTCCACACCTGGGGCGCACTGAGATAGCAGTTGTGACTGGGCGTGGTGGTGTGCGCCTGTAATCCCAGCTCTTGGGATGTTGTAAACAGGTGGATCACTACAGGTCCAACCCAGTAGTGAGACCCTGAACATCCTGTACACTCTTCCCTAAAATTCAGAAAAGAAAAAGAAATCAAAGAATAACAAATGTCATATTTTATTTTTATTTATTTTTTAAATTTATTTTTTATTTTATTGAAGTACAAATATCAATCAGACAGTTTTAAGACACCTTAATGAGACAGATTCAATAAAATAATACATTGTAAAATGTTTTCATAATGTTTTGGTATCGTACAAGGTGCATATATGATATTATACTTACAGACATGATTATAGCAGATGTCTCTTATCAGTAAATTAAGAGTGTAGTTGTTTACTTATCTTATTTTTTATACCTGAATTATATCAAAAATTCAATAATTACTTATTTTTATTTATTTTATTTTTATTTATTTATTTATTTTTTATTTTATTGAAGTACAAATATGAATCAGATGGTTTTAAGACACCTTAACAAGACAGATTTGGTAAATTAATACATTGCAAACTGTTTTCATATTGTTTTGGTATCGTACAAGGTGCATATATGATATTATACTTACAGACATTATTACAGCAGATGTCTCTTATCAGTAAATTAAGAATGTAGCTGTTTACTTATCTTATTTTTTATACCTGAATTATATCAAAAATTCAATAATTATTTTCCTAGTGGATGACCATAGTACTAGAAGCTGACATAATATCCTGTCCAACCACCATTAGTGCAAATCTTGCCTCTCATAGTATTATGTAGAAGCACAGCATTATCTATCCCAACTGTATTGTCTATACACACACATCATGACTTTTCTTTCTATACCCCTTCCTTTGTCTACACCTGTCAAAAGCGGGCACTCCATTGTCATTCAACTAACTTAGGTGCTTGAACTCGACAGCACAATCCAACACAGTCCAGCATTCCACAACAATAGTGAGTTATGCAGTGCAATGTGTGATAGCAAAATATTGGAAACAACCAAGATGTCATCACATGAGGAATGGTTGAAAAAGATGTGGTATTTCTATATAATGGAGTATTACTCAGCTATTAAGAATGATAAGTTGAAGCATTTATACTGAAGTGGATGACACTTGAACATAAACTCATAAGTGAAATAAACCAGACACACATGTGTATATATCGTATAGTCTCCCTAGTATAACAAACAAAAAAGCATAAATACAAAAGGAAACGTACAACAACAACTAAAATCAATTGAGTCTGATAAGGCAAAGTGAACGGCATACGCTACAGGACACTAATCAGCTTTTCTTCTGGATGGTTAACAACCTAAGTTCACAAATCAGAGCTGGAGAAATAGAAGAGCCACAAGGCCAGCCAACATTTTGGTTCTAGCCTTTCAAGGTCAGCAAAGACTCAGCACATAGGAGAACCTGTACTGCGGCATCATGAAACTCAGTTGAGCTCCAAATTTTCTGAACAAGAAGATTATGGAGCCACAGAGGAAAGAGATCGATGTTCTATAGTGTGCCTTGGGAGAGTCACATTGAGAGAAAAATTTTTTCTCTCAGGCTCTCACAGAGAGCAAACTGGTCAAGCATTGGCCGTGACTCATCCACATGGATGACACAGACAAAGGATCCACAGAATAATGTACAGGACTACAAGATAAACCCTGAGGGAACTTCACTGACCACATAAGAAACATAAAGTACATGTGTTGGTATATAAGTCTTGATCTATCTAGGTCTTAACCATCCAGCAGAAAAGTATAAAAATGAAGTATACATCTTGGGGCCATAATATTAAGCTGATCTGTAAATGGCTATGGTCCACAATTTCTTTGAATAACTCAAAAATTCAATAATTATTTTCTTAGTGGATGACCATAGCCCTAGAAGCCGACATAATATCCTGTCCAACCACCATTAGTGCAAATCTTGCCTCTCATAGTATTATGTAGAAGCACAGCGTTATCTATCCCAACTGTACTGTCCATACACACATATCATGATTTTTCTTTCTATACCCCTTCCTTTGTCTACACCTGTCAAAGGTGGGCACTCCATTGTCATTCAACTAACTTAGGTGCTTGAACTTGACAACACAATCCAACACAGTCCAGCATTCCACAACAATAGTGAGTTATCCAAAGAACTCGCCAACCATAGCCATTTACACTTCAGCTTAATATTATGGCCCCGCGATGTATACTTCATTTTTATACTTTTCTGCTGGATGGCTAAGACCTAGATAGAGCAAGACTTACATACCAACACATGAACTTTATATTTCTTATGTGGTCAGTGAAGTCCCCTCAGGGTTTATCTTGTAGTCCTGTACATTATTCTGTAGATCTTTTGTCTGTGTCATCCATTGTTGTCATATTTTAGCTTTCCAATTGTTCTACAGCTTCTTAGAAATAAGGAAGAGTTTGGAAGGCATTAAGTATTTAATCAAAGTAAGTGAAAGGACAGTTTTTTTGAGGGGTTATAAGAGAAATTAATCCATGAAATTCTTTGCTTTCTTTAGACGAATGTCTCCCATACTACTCATACTCAAACCACATTTGTTCACTCATTCACCAGAGATAGACATTCTAGTTGTTTCTATTTCTTGGCTATTGAGTAGTGTATGAAGACACTCAATAGACTTTCTTTTTTCATTTCTCCTGAGTATTTACCTAAGCTTGAAATTGTTGGTTCGCAGGGTAGCTGTGTAACATTTGAGGAACAGCCAAAATGTCCTCTTAAGGGGCTGCGCCATGTCAGCATCACTAACACTAGTGTATAGGTTCTTTAAATTCTTACATCCATAACAACAATCAGTGTTGCCTGTTGCTTATAACATACAGACAGTGAAGTGGACTCTCATGGTGGTGCTTTGGAACAGAATGGCAATTGGCAATGTGAAGCTTCTTTTAATGTACTTACTAGCTTTTTGTATATTGTTCTTTAAAGATAAATTAATTCAGGTATTTAGGCTATTTATTTTCTGTACCAGGAATTGACCTCAGGACCTTGCACTCACCAGGCAAACATGGTACCACTCAGCAGTGTCCCTGACTCCTCTTGAAGGCTATTTTTGAACTTAAGTTTTTAAATTCATGGACTAGAGCTATTATTTTTATATTATACAAACAAGTATGGTCCACAAACCCTAACTGCCCATTCACGAGATCGTGTTGCCTTTGCACTTTATCAGCAGTGTGTTTCGGAGGGTGTGGTCTTCCTTTGTGTTGAAATTCAGTGCTTTTGCTTGTGTTGCTCGTGCCCCTTCGTCATTCCTTTCAGGGCAGGTGTACTGCATTACTAATAAGCTCGCTCAGCTTTTATGTGTCTGACAGTGTCCTAATCTGATTCTTCAAGGAAAATTTGGTACATATTTCAAATAGCTGATATCGTACTTGAGAAATTAGATAGAGTTATATCTTTTAATTCTTGTTTACTTTTTTTTTGCAGAACCAGGGATTGAACTCAGTCCCCTGAGCTTGCCAGGGAAGTGCTTATTCTACTGAGCCGTCTCCTGGCTCTTCTTGTTCACTTTTATACAGACTGTACTTTACTATTTCTTTTCATATCTTACAATATTTTTATGACACTGGATCTTTGAATTTTGTAATGTGTAATAAAGATGAAGCTTCCATCTGTCTTACCTTTCAAGGTTCTTGTTTACTCTGTTATTTCATTCACATTTTGTTGCTTATCCCTAATGGTATAAACCAGTACAGTCAACTTGAAGTGTCAGACGCTCTGTTGGTAAGCACTTTTTTCCTTGGAGAGCACTGAGTAAAGTCAACAAGCACAGTTCTCTGAAATTAATGTGTCTGCTTTTTCTGGAAGCATCAAATGTCTGCATGACATGGACCATGTTCTTCAGAGCTCCTGCTGATTGAACAGTGCAGGTTGGGAACACAGTAATTTAAAATTCCACAAAGCTCTCTGACCTGACTCAACTTGCCTTTCTTACCATTATGTTATCCCCTGGTTGCCACAGTGTTTTGAATCAAAATAACTAAAACTGAAAAACAGGGAGAAAAAAGACTGAAAAAAGTGAATAACAATACTGAGCCTGAGATAATGTATATGACATGTGAGAAGAGAAACATGCATGTGTGGTGAGGGAAGAAGAAAAGGAACAGCAGTAACATTGGAAGGAATGCTCACTAAAAGTTTCCTTCAAATCAGTATCAAACAGACGCAGGAATCACAGAGAACCGTGAGCAGGATAATTAACTACAATAAAAAAAAATTTGAAAGAAATCAGAGACAGATTTAAGCAGTCCTTCTGTTATTTTAAATTTTATTTATTTATTTCAGTGTCTTGCTATGCAGTTCAGACTCATTATGATGTTCCTGTCTCAGCCTCCCTAGCACCAGAGTTACAGGTGTGTACCACAATATCTGGTTTCAGTGGTCAGCATTGCATGCCTGGGGCTCTGGGGCCAGCACGGCATGCAGTACTGGAGATCAAACTTGGGACCTTATGCTAGCCAGGCAGGTGCTTAGATCACTAAGATATCTCCCCAGCCAACTAGTCCTTTTAATTGTAAGAGATAAGAATGACATCTACATTTTTAGAAATTATGCAAGCAACAAGTTAGCAAGATAAAAACCATATAATGGTGAGGGTAAAACCAATCTAGGGTTCTGTGTGTTGCAAAATTTCAACAGAGTTATAGACTATCCCAGTCAAATACAAACTGAAATAATTGGTTTAAAGTAGGTCTACATTGTAGAAACATGGTATGTTCTTTAGAGATATAAAATAATTCAGTAAAAAACTCAGAAAGAAAGAGGATTTTAGGGGGACTAAGTGAGATTGACATTTACTTTGCTCAGGTTTAGTTGATCTGAGGGCTATCTTTTCAAAGCAATAGCAACAAAACATTCAAATCTATGTTTATGCATCTATCTTGTATTTACCTATGTTGTCTGCATACTGATATAAAATTCAACTGAATGACAGAAATGGTATAAATAAGGAGCAAGAATTAAGGTTAGTTGAGCATTTCAGAAGTACTCATATTATCATGAAAAGTCACAATATTATTTGGGTGTATAGATTAGTTGTGAATGCATATTGAGGCCAAGAGTGAGGAGCTACACCTGTAATACCAGCAGCACTTGGAAGGCTGAGCCAAGAGGATGACTGCAAGCTTTAAGCCAACCTGGCCTACAAATTCAGTTCAAGGCCAGTCTGAAATGCAGAGTGAAGCTGTGTCTCAAAATGAATAAACGTACATTGCAAACTCTAAGATAAGCAATAAAAATTTAAAGAAAGAATAACTACTGTGTCATATGGAGTAATAAACAAATATTCAATTACAGTCAAAAGGCAAAGAGTGGAAGATAAGACTGAGCATAAAGGTCAAGGAAAGTATAAAATGGTGATGGATAGGATAGACATTAATGCAACTGTCTCAATAAATATTGTGGATATTAATAGTCTACATGCAATAATTAAAATAAATTGTTTACCCGGATCTGAAGCAAAGCCTGACCATGTACCACCTATATGAAGCAGATTTCAAGTATAAAGAGAGATTAAAAGTAAATGGATGGAGAATATACATAGCATTCTATTTTATACTAATCAAAGAAATAGGAGTAGCTATGTTAATTTCAAACAGAATAGATTTCAGAGTGCAAATGCTCATTAGGGCATTAAATAATAAAAAGAGACCAATATTCTGAGAGTAATCATAACTTTACACTTGTGACTATTAAAGAGTTTTACACTGTGGGAGACAAAGCCTGACAGACCAGAAGAGGAAATATGTGATGTCACTATCAATATTCTTAAGCAGAAACACACAAATCTGTATCACAAAATCAGTAACATGTTTGAACTCCACTGTATCAACCAAATGGAATAACTAACATTCTTAGATCACTTTGAAAAATGTAGGCTATACATTCTTCTCAACTTACAATCTCAGTGGGAACCATACTAGCAAATTAAAAAGTTGAATAATAGAAATATACAGCATCTGTTCTTCAGACCACATGGACTTGATCTAGAATGATAGCTGGAAAAATCACAAAATATCTGAAGATCAATTTTGAAATAACACAGAGTTCAAAGGTGAAATCTCAAAAGAAAGTTAAAAGGTTATGGAACTAGGTGAAAATGAAAACACAATTTATCCAAATTGATGGGAAATAGCAAAAGAAGTGCTTATGGGAAATTTTTTTAAAACTGAGTTCAGAGCAGTAAGCAAAGGTATCTAAAATAAATGAAGTTTCCGTTTTAGGAAACTAGAAGTAAAAATTGAATCAAAAATGAATCAAAGAAAAGAAATAGTAAGAATTAGAGCACAAATTCATGAAATAGAAGTCAGTAAAAAATTAATGAAATTGATATCTGTTTTTAAAAAGATCAATAACACTGATATGTTTTTCAAGCATTAGCAAGACAAAGAAAGAACACAGGAGGGTCCGAGGAGATGGCTGAGTGGAATAAGCGCTTCCCTGGTAAGTGCAGGGGCCTGAGTTAAATCCTTGGTTCTGCTAATAAAACAAACAAACAAACAAACAAACAAACAAACCAGCCAAGCAAACAAACAAAAAACAGAACACAAATTATTGGTATGAGAAATCAAATAAAGAAAATCACTGAATTTTGTATCTAATGTGTATTTTAAAGCTACATAGAGAACACTACAAATAAATGAATGTCCACAAATTGTATAACATGGATGAAATGGACTGATTCCCTCAAAACACAATTTCCTAGGGACCAGGGTTTGATTTCCAGGGCAGTGTGCCACAAGGCCTGCGCACTGAGTCAGTGACCGAGTCTGGGTGTGGTAGGGCACACCTGTAATCCCAGTGCTGAGGAGACTGAAAACAGGAGGATCACTACATGTCTAAGCTGCGTAGTGAGACCCTGCGCCAATATGTTATGAAACAAAACCAAACCCCGCAATACCCTGAGACTCATAGTAGAAGAAATAGACAATCACAATAGGTGAGTACCAATTAAAACAACTGAGTCAATAACTAATGACGTTATAAAACAAAGCACCAGGACTATATAGGTTCACAGACAAAAATCTATAAATTCTATGAAAAAGAAACTTCTCTACAATTTCTTTTAGAAATGTAAACCATGAGAAACACATTCTAACTTATTGTGTGAGATCTCACTGTAAGTCACATACTAAAATTAGACAAAGCTGCCACAAGAGGAGAGAAACACAGGCCACAATCTCTTATAAACAGATTTATAAAAATTCTCAGTAAATAAGTTAACATCTATGTATAAAATTATGCACAACAGCTAAGTGAGATCTGTCTCAGGTATGCAAAGCTGATTTAGTACACAAGAGTCAAGTGGTATAATTCACTGCATCGATGGGCTGAAATATGAATCACGTGATAATGTTTAAAGAAAGCAAAAATGTTTTCTGCACCTCTTCTTTTAAATAACACACTGGAGGGGCTGGGGAGATGGCTGAGTGGAATAAGGGCTTCCCTGGAAGCACAAGGGCCTGAGTTCAATCCCTGGTTCTGCTAAAATAAATAAATTAAATAAATAACACACTGGAGAGCATGTATGATTTAACAAGAGAATAAAAAGAAATAAATAAATGGAACTTATGAATAGATCCACATAAATAATTCATCTTCGAGAAATGAGCAAAGGCAATAAATGTAATGGAACACAATAGGTCTTTGAATGAATTATATAGGAAAAACAAGACCTCTATCTCTATACCTGAAAACTGAATCTAGATTTCATTCATAAGCCAGTTATACAATTTAAGTCAAAATCGATCATAAATAAATAAAGAAATGAATGACATCCCCAAAAGGTTTATTATCTCACTAATTTATTATTTATTTTCTCAATAATCTGGCATTTAAGATAGGCAATATAATCTCCAACTTAGAAGTGAGAAAATGAAGTTAGGTAATTAAGTTAGTTAATTCATACAAGTTAAAACAAAATCATGTGGTGGTGTCAGGATTCGAAACCTGATCTCTGGTACTGTGAAGTTAATACTTTCGATGAAACTTTTAGACCATTGCAAGCAGTTGATTTTGACCATGTACCTTTTTCAAAGAATGTCATGGCGGAAGTAGCTAATTAGTTGTATTAGCTAGAGTTCTCCAGAGAAGCAGAATTGCTAGAGAAAATATGTATCATTTTGGAAGGGGATTTATAACATAGGCTTGCTTGCAAAATAAGAGTCCACAGAGTCTGTGATGTAATGGAGAGGTGGGAAATCCAGTAGCTGCTCAGCCGAAGGAGACCAAAGCCATAGAACAAGAGGGATCAGAAATGCAGCACTAGGCCAATATCAGAAGGCCTGGAAGCTCAGAGGAGAGTCATGCTTGTGTTCTTAGACCACCAAAATCTCCACCCCACAGTCGTCTTTTGAGAGGAGATATACTTTCCTGACTATATCAATTTAAAAATGTGAGTTTAAATTACAAACAACAGTTTACATAGTGATCTTTTTCCTTCATATGTAATGAAACAGTTTAGGTCAGTCCTGGACATGAAACTGGCCATGTTGCCCTACTTTGAAATTAGAAGACCCCCTCATGCTCCCAAACCCACTCTAGATGGAAATTTTTTATTTTAGACAACTTCTTAGCTGCTTATCAGATGGCAGAATTAAGACAGTAGAGTGGTATCTTGTTATTTTCACATTATAGTTCTGTTAACTTTATTATATTTAAATTATAACATTCAAAATAAAAGTTTTATTTGATGAATATGTTGTATGTAGATGGTAATTTCTGTATACTCTCTTTCCAAGGACTACACAAAAGTAATCATAATTTTATAACTTGGAGGAAAATATAATTTACTTTGTTTCACTTTTTGTGACTGATAACATACCACACAGTGTTGTAGAATGGAAAAAGTACCTCCATTCCTCAATCCTTCAATAATTAAAGATAAGTTCTCTTATTACTAGGTAAATACAAAGAGTGTATACCTCCATGGGTTTATGATCAGCAGCTTGGATTCTAGAATAGTTTAAAATTGAGATCATGTCTACAAATCCAAAGCATCAAATACTTCTCTCAGGGAATTAGTGGTAAAAGCAAAGAAAAAAAACGTTACCAGATCCCTTCTCTGATCAAGGCAGCCAACTATAAATTCCCTAGCCTCTCTCTTGTGTGTTCATTTCCCCAATGTATTGCATTTTAATCCTGTAAAAGTTGTTCCATTTAAGCCCAAATTGTAGGCCTAGTTCTTTCTTATTTTCAGATCTCATGATCTGATGAATATTATACTCCTGAGAAATCCTTTATAAAAAGATGTCATTGAGTTGCTTAGGAAATGATTGCAATTGTATCTATATATGACCATTCCAATGTGAGTAGAGTTTAAGTTATTAAGTTTTAGCCTTATGCCTGATTCAAATAACGTTTTACACATGGATAGCAAGTGTTTTTGAGCTGTGCAAAGGCATTCCTGGAAGAAAGTACCAGTTTAGGTATTTTTTCTTTTTTCTGATAAATAGAAAGACAAGGCTGGAAGTTTAACATTTAAATGGCATCAAAAACCATATTTAATATTTTATTCTAAATTGCTGCAAAGCCAAGTATATGTTCCAATTAAAACAGTAATTAATAACAGCTTAATTTCTGATTTCTATATTAGTCCATGTCAAATGTCAGTCAGAGGTTGGGGAGGTAAACATATCCATGCAAACCAAAAAAGGCAAAGTAATGGATTTTAAGTATTGTCCCCCCATCAAAATTCTAATATCAGTTTTCATTATCTCCGGCTGGCTTGCTCATGTTCAAACTCCAAATACGATGACCTATATTGATTTACCATTAATCCTACTCTAGTGTTCCAAGACTTCTTGACATTACATTAAAATGTGAGTACCAGATGTTAGCAATGAACTACAAATTAATCTAATTGATCCATAATAATGGACATACTGTATTTGGTATACTTACTAAATGGGTCTTAGTCTTTCTATTGTGTTTGATGAACTACTCTACCTTGGCCATAAGTAGGAGCAATCTGTGTCTTGTCTTATTCTCTATGCTTATCCTCTCAGCTGAAAGCACCCTACCTATTCAGATACACCACTGAGCTCTGTAGTTGTGCCATTATCAAGGGCTGTGGCCTGAATATGTCTTGCACTCTCTGACCTTCCTTCTGCTTCCCACTCCCAATGTCCTGATGCGCTTTGTCCCTTGCACCACTTGGATTCTTCTGATCTCCCTTTTGTACTTTCACCTGTGCATTCTAAAATCCTGTTTCATCAAAATTTCCTGTTTCACTTTTAAAACCAATCTTTAACAGAATTTTTTTCCAACTTCTAAAAACTAACTATACCTTGAAATTTCTTGCATCCTGTCCTATCCTTTCAAGTAATGGTTATGGGTCTACACAAAACCCAGGAGAGGGATTCTTTTAGCTCTTAGATTGCACTTACAAATAATTATTCTTCTATCTTTATGCAAAACTACTTTATGTCTTAGTTTATGATAGAAATTTTCCAGCCATTAATTACCTTTGCTATTGTAATGAAGCTGTGCACATTCTTTCACAGTTACTAAAGACATTAGCAGTTGTCTCACAATTTCTGTAGCTCATGTCTTGCATGTAACTGCCTAGTTTTCATGTACATGAGGTAAACATGGCCAGCATTTTGGCCAGAAGGTTGTTTGACCTCTGTCATTTCTAGAGCTTGACTTTTCCCACAATTAGGCTTCATTCTTCACTCTCTCTGATATTCTAAGATGCACTCTGACCACTCTGTTGTCCTTTGGAAACCTGCAATTCTTTGATTCCTTAACTGGCCCTGCACTTTCTGTCTACTAGTATATACCTGGTCTCACTCATTTGCCCCCTTCCTGATTCATCAGTAGTGACAGATGAATACTCATTTTACTCTCCTGTACTGTGGCTGATCCATAGCGCTCTACCCTAGAGCAATCATCTATGCCAATGAGATGTGCTCTAAGTTCCCCTTTCCTGTAAACAAAAAGATGGATGGATACATAATTGTTCTTTTATTTGGCCTCTGTCATATCTGGATAAGTTTTCCTCTCTTATTTTTTTACCCTGTGCCCTATGTTTTCTTTGTCTGAGTATCTTTGGATGACATCTGTTAGGTATCTTTTCTATATAATATGGTTACTCTTTTGTACTGCTTCTCTTTTACTTACCTTATTTTCAGTGAATTATGCCATTGTCTGTGGAATCATGAAAGTTAGCATTTGGGATCTGTTCTGTATGCTTTTATTTTTCATGTACAACTCTGCTTAATAATGCTAGTAAAAAATATTCAGTTGTAGGGTATGCCACCCACTGTTCTAAATGCATTTTTAAATGTATTTGGTTGTTACAAAATCTCACTATGCAGCTCAGATGCATGGCAATTCTCCTGCTTTCATTCTTCATAGTGCTGGGATTACAGGTGTGTCCCACCACACTTGGACTCTGGCCAACTCAGCCCGCCCTGGCAAAGTATGCAGTGCCAGGGATGGGACTGTGGTCCCTGAGCTTGCCTAAGTTTGTCTAAGCAGGAGTTTTAGTCCACTGAGCTGTCTTGTTGGCTGCCCTAAATGTATTAATTCATTAACTCTTCACAAAAAATGCTGTGCATTAGATATTTCTCTTATTATCATTTTTCAGAAAAAGAGATTGAGGCACAATAGAGATAAGTGGGCTCTCCAAGGACTACTATTGGCAATGGGGGAGCAGAGATGAAATATCATGAACTTTTCCCCTACAGTAATACTGACAGTCTAGGTCCATGACACCTCCTGTCTTTAGTTGCAAAAGCCCCTACAGTGGCTACGTAACTTACACTTCTCAGATTCCTACTTTGTTAAACACATAGATTAATTTATGAAAACTACTAATTTAACAGGATGGTTTAAAATTGAGTGGATAGAACAGAAATGATGATTGCTTTACTGAGATTAATCTTGTACTTTTTTTCAAGGATCTTGTATTGATCTATAAATGTGTGGTTTGGACAGAAGATAGTTTGTGGAATAGAGTGAAATGGGTTTTTGTTTTGTTTTGTTTATATTTTGTGTGATTTTTTTTTTGTATCAGGATTGAACTCAGTCCTTGTGATTTCCAGGTAGGCACTTAAAACTTGAGGATGAAGGTTTTAAGTCTTGAATTGAGGTTAATGGGCTCAAATCTCACCTTAGGCATTTAATAGCTGAGAATTATTCCCCATCTTTAACACAGGAACTAATAGCACAGATATTGAAGGGAAATTAGGATAAATAATTAATTAGTGAATTTAAAGAGTTTTTAAGGGTTCCTTATTTACAGTAAATTATTGTCATAGTGGAAGCTATCATTACCAATGCATGAAAACTAAGCATGCTGATTAAAGAACAGAATGAAAATTCAATGTAATCTTGATAAACAGTCACACTTTTCATCAGAAGAGAACAGTTTTGTTGCTGGAACTCATTATAGTACATATCTATGATGAGACACACAACATTGCTTTGGGCATTTTGACATGGGGGACTGAATCATGCTGCAGTCTGTCTTCTGGTATTTGAAGCTGCCTTCCTTGATTTGGAAGCAAGAACAAAGGCCATTGCCAAAATAATTCCATATAGACATGGAACTTCTTCCAAGCCAGTGTAAAGTTTCTTTTAGACAAGCATAAGAAGTATAATCTATATGACATAATTTTCAACATACCATGTTATCACCCAAGTAAGCCACAAAAATCAATTTTCTAGCCACCATGGCACTCTAAGACACATCTGCTGGACCACTTGCTCTGAGACAGAAGGACCAGAGGCCTGGGTTCAGTGTAAGGCAGCCTGATTATATGGAAAGGGAATTTTTGCAAGTTTTCAAAGGCATAGGAGTGGCATAAATGGTTATACAGACAAAGAGGATTCAGTTGACTTGTCCTCCAAATTATGCAACAACTTGGAATACTTATCACTCCAATGACTGCTCCACTTCTGTTGTGTTCTGAAAGGGCCAGACCTGCCTAACAAACATGGAATTTTGTACAAAATTTGACCCTCTCTTGCTTATACTTCTGTAATTTGTTTTTTTGGTTGAAACTGGATGTACTCAATGAGGAGGTATACAAAGTCATATTACATTTTGAAATGTATGAGAAAGTAGGAACAGTAAAGGTGGATTCAACCTGACTTTGGATGTGAGTAGTTCAAAGGAAGGAGAGGGCCTGGGAACCAGAAGAGACAGCTTGACAGCAGACAGAAAATGATTTAACAGTCAGACAGACTAGAAAATTGAGATCCCCATCCATGGCCAAAAGATACAACCCGAACCAAGTTCTCCGAAATGAGAGCTAGAGGACACGACATATTACATAGACTTTTCCCATCACAAGATGTAAGCTAATATACTCTGCTAAAAACAAACACATTTCACCCTTGAGAGTGTATTAAGTGCTCTGAAAGGGCCTGGGATTTAATTTGTAAGTCACATTTCATCAGATATTTAGAATTCTCAATGTAGAATTTCTGGCCTCAAGTGTTCTTTATTTTTTTGATTCCTGTGAGATAATCAGAACCATACCCACTCAGGGAGCAAGTCACAGCCCAACATTTTCCTAGCCCTTATATTTCCCAACCAGTAAATACTCATATATCATTTTTTCTTAAATAAATACTTGAAAAACTTAACATCAAGCTATTCAGACATACTATTTTTATAAATAAAATAGCAATTCAAGCAAACCAGAAATCACCTTATCTATTGCCCCTTCTGTAACATTTACATCTACTTTTCTGTAATAGTGTATTGGTATTGCCAAGTTTTTAACTCTGAGAAATGTCTTTATTAGTAGCAGCCTTGGATGCACACTGCCTGTATAACCAGATCTTCTAGTCATGCAAGGTAGCAAAGCTATACTATGTTCAGTGTTTTTGTCCATTTCATAGATCATACTATAAGGACTATATACCCACAATATAGCTTTAAGTGACCTTATAAATATATTCTCATTTGTGTTTCACAATTACAATTGATTTTGTGATGGGCTTGCAGTTAAAAGATGTAAACTTTTGGCATATAAGGTATATGGGACATGATGATATAGGAGTGTTACTTAAAAATGAAAAATACACATGCCCTTTTAATCCAAAAGTCATATGACAAATGATATCATGTTTTATTGGAAATTTCTTCCATGTAAGCACCTTTAAATGATCACTGAAATAGAATGTGCAACTTATCCCTCTTTTTATATTGTTATTTGTAGAGGCTCTTTCTCTTGGTCTCCGATTTTATCTCTTCTTTCTCAATCCCTACTTTTATTGTCATGACCAAGTCCTCAGTTCTGGGTGCCCAGGCAAGTACAGTGGCTTCCAAGCTGCCATGTCACCCTCCAACAGCCCCTCCCTCAAACATTCATAAGGCCATGACTCTCTCAGGCGTAAACTCCTCCATGTCTGTGTGCAATCTCACAAATGGGGCAAAGCTAGACAAAAAGCATAGTACCTACACCTGAGACTAAGACTACAGTATGGCAAAACGATAATGCATACAACTAAGAAGTTAGGACTGGGAGTTTTGGTGCACTGAACTCTTGAATATATGAAGAAACATGCCACTCTAATAGGTAATGAGCATTTATCAGAGGATTTCTCTTTTTATTTCAATGATATGCTTTAGGAATATTAATCTTAGGAATATTAATGCTTCCCATGAATTAGAAGGACCAGTGACAGGAGCTCCAAGATCAATAACTAAGCTCCAATCATTGGAGTGACTTAGGTAATAAACAGTGCGGTTCTGGGTAAGGACGGCAGAGTTAAAAACTGGAAGTAGAGGGAGACATGACAGCAGAGTTGTAATAATTTTGTGATTCATAGGTAAACAACAGAGGCTCTGTCACTGGTGTGCAGTGTTCGCTCCACCCTGGGGGCATGTTGAGACAGTGACTAAGACTGGGCACGGTAGTGTGTGCCTATGCGCCCATATTCCCAGCACTTTGGAGGCTGAAAACAGGAGGATAACTGCAAGTCCAATCCGTGTAGTGAGACCCTGTGCTAAATACATTAAAAACAATAGGTAAACAGTCAGAAAAGACAGGGAAATGTAGAGTCAAGCATTTGTAATGATGGCATGGGGAAACTTTTCATTATTCTATTTCATCATCAATGATTTAGAAATGTCATTTTTGTTTAATCTTCCCAGAAAAATAAGTGGCTATGAGTTTGATTGACCGGTTTTGTCAAATAGACTACAATGGGGAGTTTAATGACATAGTAGTCATCAGCAAGGACAGATGGTTGATGCTGTGGCTGTGAGCTCTTGACTGCAATCTATGTCCTCTGGCCTGTGTGCAGCTCTCCTAAACAAAAAGTGACTCACAGTCATTCCTTACGAGATAGCTCTCACAAACTGTTTAAAGAGGTCACTTCCACCAACATTCTAAAATCATCATTTTTTGCCAGGAAACCCCACCAGAGAATGGCATGTATCCATGATAGTAGCTGGGTCTCCTCTCATTACAATGGGTATCAATGATCAGAGCAAACTGTGTTCTGCATTCTCACCTAGGTAGAACATTGCAGGTTACCTTGTAAACTATGGAGCTTTGCTCCACTACACACCATCACCACGAGGTAATCACCCATGCTGCTATCCCACTGCATGCTCCACGAGTGCAATAAGTGTCATAAATCAATACAGGCACTTACTCAACTTGATGGTTTCAAGGCTTCTCATCTGTGAGACGACCGCCTGGCCTGTAGTTCCTGTGGTACTTGTCATGGGCTATAACACAATGAGTTCTAGAAATTTTAGAAAAAGTGACTTTTCCTCTAAACCTGAGTCAGCTTCATATGCAACTTCATATAAAGGTCTTTAGTCATGTTTTCAGGCAAAGAGGATTTTGATACAACTTTTTCCTGACATAGCCAAAGAGGTTTTCTGGGGTTCTTGATTCCACAAGCAGCTGCTGAGGCACTCACTCACGGGGAGACAGGAGAGACTGGCTGATTCTGGCTTTGAATCTTCTCTCCCATTTGAAATCCAGAGAAAGCTTGTGAATATGGCTAGCCTGATTGGGTGCCAAGCACCTGTAGCAAAGAACATTCTTTGGAACACTTAATGGCCAAAACGGAGTTTTAGAAAGAACTTCAAGTACTGTAGTGTGCCCTTTAACTTAATTACTCAATTAAAGTAAAAAAGTCTCTCTCTTAAAATTATGCAAATAGAATGAAGCTGTCCAAGGCTGCTTCCAGGGAAAGCAAAGAACCTTTGCAATGAAGAGGCTAGAGATATAGCTATTGAATGCTCCAAATAAAATTGCAAAAGTTTGTTGTAAATTCTGGAGGGGGTGCTGCCTGGAGGATCTTTAGGAACTTGTGGAACACACCTAACAAGGACCCTTTTCTTTTGGATAAGTCATCCCAGGGCAACATGAACTCACCTAGTCTCTAGTGCCACTTCAAAACCTGATTTGTGATCACATTAAGAAAAACACATGCAACGATATCGCTTAGAGAAACATGAAACTTTAAATTTTGAAATAGAAAATGTTTCCAATAAAATTTAAAGAGCCTCTAAATATTTTTTTCAATTTTATTATCAAATGTGAAGATTCTAACTAAGGTAGTGTAAAATTCCACATCCTATTAGATTTAGGTAATGTGTATAAAAACACATAATGAACACTTCAAAGTGTATTTTTAGTTGAGAGGGGTTTTACCCCAAATTGACATTCCACAGATGACACAGTATACTGGCAATCTATATAGGAGTTGCACTGAATTAAGCATTGCAGGTGGGCGCTTCTTTACCAGTAAATCCAAGAGGATGTATATAGGTTGCTTTCAAATACTGCACATTCCTATGTGGAACTTGATCCCCTGCATACTTACACCTACTTCTATTGTACCTTTTGTTTCCATGTGGGGGAAAACAATGAAATATTCAAATAAATACTTAGTGTTTCAGTATGTGGTACTTTGGGAATACCAAGGAATGTGAGAGTGTGTATTGAGGGAACAGGGCAACACAACATGATATACAATTATTTAAAATGGAAAGATAAAAAAACTAGTAAAACATGTCAGATTTTCATTTGAATTATTCAGGCTCTTATTTACTTGCTGCCAGAGAAAGTAAATAATAATTTATTTTGAAACTTGTGTTTTCATAAATTAACATCAAGGGAAGACTTGCTAAACATTAAGCTTTTCATTTGTTTGGTCTTTGTAATCATGTGACTTTAATTTCTTGACCCAAAAGAGAGTATGGAGACAAAAATCTCATTTAGAAATCATTTGGAGCAATGTGCCGCATACCTAATGAAAGCATCATCTTTATGCCATCTGTTAGTGTCCATCTTTCTCTAGTAAATTTGTTCATACAAGGAGTCTTTTAGTCTTCTGGATATATGTACCTGTGTAGGCACACATCACAGATTTTCCATTGTATACTGATATTTATTCATAGTACACAAAAAAACCCAAGCCATTTTGTACATGAATAAAGTTACAGACTACCAGGCATGTTTTAAGAATTTGAGATACAATATAATTTGTATTATTCCTTCTCCCTCACTTGTTGCAATCATACCCTCCACATCAAGGGCTCTGTATATGAGGATTCAACCAGTCTGTGTTGAGACTCATTGGTCTCTTGGTGGCCCCTAGGAGAAAATGGTGAGGGGATTTTAAAGTAAAGACAAGAGACAAAAAGCTGAGGTCCCTGTAATCCCAGCACTTAGGAGGCTGAGGCAGGAGGATTGTTGTGAGTTCGAGACCAGCCTAAGCTACAAAGTGAGCTTAAGGCCAGCCTGAACTGCATAGTGAGACCCTGTCTCAAAAAGACCAAAAAAAAAAAAAAAAAAAAAAAAGCTGAGGTCATGTGGGTGTCCTTGAGCAAGAGGACTGAACAGCAATAGTAGAGGCATTTATTTATAGTTTTTCAAAGTTAGTATCAGAAGACATAAGGTTGTCTGAGCAGGATGCTTTTCTCAAGATTGAGGTAGCTTGACTGCTTTACTCACTATGCCCTTGTCTTGCAACCAATTTTCAGCTTCAGCTGCCCTCAACAAGTTTGTAAGTACACACAGCTTTTTCCTGATTATTATCCCACAGGTGATACATTATACTGGCAATCTATGTTGAGCTTTCACCAAATTAGGCATTAGAGGTAATCCAAGATGATGTGCATAGGTTGTTTCAAAACATTACATATTGGGCCAGAGAGATGCCTCAGCAGTATAAGTGCCTACCTGGCAAGCACAAGGTCCTAAGTTCAATACCCAATACAAAAAAGGAAAAAGAAAGAAAGAAACCAGATCAAATATTGCACATGTATATGTAGTATTTGATCCACTGCACATTTTGATATCTGCACCCTCAAATAAGCTCTTTGTGTGTAAGTTTGTTCAAATTCTTATGAGGATGCTGGTTATACTGTGTTAGATTACCTTAATGAATGTATTTTAAAATAATCACTTACATGAAGACCAAACTCAGTTCTACTCAGACATCCCAGGTGTAAGGGTCTGAATCAGAGAGAAAAAGTAACAGGGGCATTTATCAGTTGGTAGGGAGATGAGTAATTCAGATGATAATAAGGTTTATTAATAAGGGAGCCAGATGATGTTGAGTGCTATGAGTCACGGAACAAGAGCAAAAAAATGAGTTGATGCTTAGTCAACACTTTGACCATGATTTATCTATTTCTTTGGCATCGAACTTGCACAAAGAAAATCATGGCTGCACGGGACAGAAGACATAGCTAACAGAGCCAACATTTCCTACTCTGTAAAGTGTCAGTAACTCACCTTCTCTTTTTGGGTGTTAAGGGTGAATTTAATTAAATTTAAAGGAAAAGAGTCTTTTTTTAGGTAAAAATTATGGTACCAAGTCTACACAGATTGAAGCAAAGCATGATAGATAAATTAGAAATGCAAAAGGCCATTCATTGCCTTAATTTCTACATGAGTAAATATATACACTAATTTAGTTTGTCAATTACTGAAAACATAGCTTAGGTGTAAGGAAGAGCCACATGTTAGTTAAGGAAAAGCAGCTGATCTTCAGCCAATTACAGGCTGCCAATTGCTCAGACCATATCTACATAAGTCGCATGCCTAGTGGTGACCAATTGGGAGCTTTCTGTAGTTGGCTCCTGTTTTCTTTCTATGTCACCTGTCCACATTCAGAATGCAGCTCATGGAACCTTGAAGCGGTGGTGCTCTCTGACTAGTCAATTCTCCTTTGTCTAAACAAAACGTTAAATTCAATTTGTCTCTTTTTGTTTGGTAAACTATGGTTGTACTATTTTGTATGACATAGGCTTGGGGCCAGAAGTATTTTGGAATTTTTCAAAGTTGGAGCATTTAAATAAACCTTGTATGATATATTCCAGAAGAGGCAGAACTATGAACACATTTTGCCCATTTATGTTTTATAGATATCTGCCATACATAGACTGAAGTCAATTTTGTGAAATATTCCTTAATGTTTTTGAGTTGGGAATGTGACCTATCATGTGAATTCAGGTGCAAGGAATTTTCACTTATGTTAGCACTGAAAAAGTCTTGAAGTTTAGAGCATGGAATGTTAGGTTTTGGGATTAGGGATTTTCAATTTGTATTGTAAGAAGCTACATAAAAGGCTAAGAGGCAGTTCCTTGTGAGAAATTACAACGATATTTTTGGGCTCTTTCTACATCTTTATGGAGAGGTCCTGGAAAAGGCAGATGAAGCTTAAGCCATGAGGATCTATGGAAAAATAAGTTCAGGGAAAGGACTCAGGCTGGAAAAGAAATAACTCACATATGATCTAAGGGAGAAATTCACCTATAGGGGAATGCTTTCCAAAGTTTTTATAGTGAATTTTTGCAAAAGTGACATCCATGTTTAGAGTTTTCTCTCCCTGAGTTGTGTTTTGCCAATGTTATTCTCAGGTTTTTAGTAAGCTTTGGGGAAACTGCTGTAGTCCACCCTCAGCTCTGCTGTGCATGTCTTCTGAGACCTAAGCTTTAGGGGCATCATTGGTACAAATACAAAAATACCCTGAGAGACAGTTGAGCTTCTCAGAGGTGCTTGGCCAGAGCAGAGATTAATTTTTCTCATGGGAAAACAGGAGATCCCTTGGGAGGAAGAAGAGAAACTCAATATAAAAAAAAAGAAACTCTCATTATACTTCATCCTGATGGAAGGATTATTGCTGTGTGATGATAGACTGATTGTGGAGGATATGAAGTCTTGAAGACACAGGTTTGTATGTTAGTGAAGTATGGAATGAGCCATTTCCATGATAGTGGACTTCATTCTAATATCTCCACCTTCCATAAAATTTGTTTATGAAATGGAAAAATGATAGCCTTAGTGTTTCCATAAACATAGAATTTTCTCTTGTTCATATGTGTAAGCATATTTTCCTCAAACCTGTAGCTACTGATACAAATTTTAAATAAATAATGCTAACTTAATTGATATTAAATACTATATATGCTTGCCAAATTAATTGAAATTTATATTTTTGAGTATATATGACTAAAAATATATTTTAGAATACTAAGGAACTGATAGTTCTGGTAAGTATTACTTGCATACAGTCTAAGGAAAGCAAAGAGCCCAGAAAGTAAGCTCAAGAAGAAAGTGAATACAGCAGCAGCCTTCACTCAAACATAAGTTCTGTTTTAAATGCCTCTTGGGCTGGTGAAGGTATTGTCACACCTAAGAGCCTGTCTTCAAGATCAAACCAAGAAGAAAGCTGGCCCCTTTAAAAGAGACTACCCATAACTCAGAACTTCAGGGAAAAGGTGAACTAAATGAGTGTCACCCAACTGCCCACCTCTAAGTGGTTATGCAGAAAGCTGCCGTGGTGCCAGAGGGAAAGGGAAAAAACAAGACATGTAATTGATTTGACCTAACTCTCATTCCTGGGAGGTTCAGTTGACTCAAGCTTGATTTCAACTGAAAGGTACACTACACATTTTCTAATGCATTCCAATGCACAGCTCATTCTTTTTTAGAAGCACACCTTTCTCCATGGTTTTAAACACTTCCCAAAAGTATGTTTCTTTTTTTGTTTGTTTGTTTCTAAGGCAGATGTACAAAACAAAGTCAACACTAAGCAAGCAACAAGAATATCAGATTGATACACAATCTGACAATATTCAAATGAGGTATCAGCTTTTACTTCAGGATAATTCACAGATTATATTCCAATGTTATCCCCAAACTTTTCTGTGAAACAATTCACATTTATTATTATCTTCACATAGGACTATATATCAGCTATTATTGAAAACAAGAAACGTCATTTATTTTATAGCACTTGTTTTTAGTAATGGCATTTCGTTTTCAAAGTACAGAATACAGTAATTCTTAATCGCTGAAAATTAAACAAGCAATGATTGTTTTCTCTAAGCAGAAAATGCATTAATTAAAACACAGAGTGATAGAATGGTAAGAGAAAAAACAAAATAGTAGAATATTTTTAAATATTAAAATTGTTAGACAGATTATAAATTAATTCTGCTTTTATGCTTTAGGAAGTAGCAAGTATTAAGAGCTTAAAGTAACTTTATGGAAACACAAAGTTGCATAAATTAACAGATTTGACAAAAAGCCCAATAGAAAATTTGAAAATGATAAAAGTAAAAAATAACAGATTAAAAGTAAACAAGTGGGAAAATTGGAATGAAATAGAAATCATCACTGACTATATACAGTGATAATGTAATGATGGCCCAAGATATTCTGGAGAAGAAACATTAATGGCCAGTTAATGCTTGGGGTTTGTTTTTTGTTTTTTACCAATTGTGCCTGCTTATATCTGGTAATCTGAACAACTAATTTGAAGACAACAATGTGCATTATTGCAACCATTGTTGAATTCTTATCACCTTGTTTTTGAAATTCTGTATTGCTTCTAATTGTTTAAATTATTGTTTATTTCTTTAAAATATAAGAGCAATGAGTGTTTTGTGGTGGTCCAGGGTAATAAGAGGTTGTGAGCCAGGAACTGTAGTGGACACCTGTAATCCTAGTACTTGGGGGGTGGAGAAAGGAAGATTGCCCCATGTTCAAGGCCAGCCTGGAGGACATAATGAGATCCTGTCTCAAAAAATAAATGAGCCTTTTTTCACCATCTCTACACAGTGGTATTAACATTTCTTTGCAGAGTTGCATAAGGTTCTAATTCTGAATAAAAAAACCTTTCATTTCTTAAAGAAGCTTTCATTTTAAGGAAAAAAAAAATCAAAAGATAATCAGCCAAGTAAATTACACTGAAACTTGCCTGAAAACTGCAGTGTCACCTGTTCCTAAACAGCGAGGCAGAAGTGACACCATGAGAAAAAACAACAGAGAAGCAGCACCTAGAAACAGTGAGAGCTCACAGCAGACCCTCTGAGCAGAAGTCCGCAATGGCAGAGGGGCACACTTCTGTGATCTTAGCTACTAGGCAAGCTGCGGCAAAAGGCTTGCAAATCTGAGACGAGGCTGGCAAGTTCAGGAGCCTCTGCTTCAAAGTAAAATATGCATAATTTTTAAAAGTCTAGAGATTTAATGCAGTGCTAGAATTGCACATATCAGAATTTGTACAAATAAACAGGAAAAGGCAAATGGATATGGCACTGTCTTCAGAAATGATTCTGAGAAAATAAAAGGTAGCAAGTCTAGAGACCTATAGGTTCAGGCGTCCATGTCGAAGTGTAGGTGCAAATAACTTAATTGTAGGGTTACTTTTTATGTTGGTTATTGTTTAGATGCTAAAAATCATCCAAACTTATTTGGATGTTACCTAATTCATGAAAATGAACAAAATCCTAATATACTTTTCAAATACATATTTCTACATATTGTGACAAAAAGTAAAAGTAAACAAAAATCAACCACAAATAATAATTTTAATGCCTAATGTTTTGTTGCATATAAAGTATTACTAATTCAGGGTATTAAAAACATTTTAGATGTTCTTAGCACCTTTTATTTTGCAAAAATTATTAAGATCATTTTTATGCATTTTGTGAATAATAACATTTTTATTGGGCTGCTAGTAATGAACAAGTTTTTTAAAAATGAAATTAAAATCTTAGATGTGAAGACTAACTCTTAACCAACTGTGGGTGAGAAAAATATATAACTAAATGGCCCTAAATATATTTTATATA
>PVKA01022999.1:0-36072 GCA_004027165.1 Ctenomys sociabilis | reverse complement strand
GGAGGGAGGCGAGGGCTCAGTCACGAAGCAGCACCAGCAGGTCACAAGGCAGCATCTTCATTCTAGAGGCAGAGGAGCCACGAGCAGCCATGGGCACTTCCCGAGGCTGCCGTGCTGCTCCTGCTCCCAGGAGCCCCTCTGGAGTCAGCCGCTCCTGAGCAGTGCCGGGTCAGCAGGCAGAGGGTGGGAGCGGGCCAGGAAGGAGCTTGGGAAGGGCTGTCAGTTTAGGGTACGATGGCTGCCAGAGCGCAGGGAGCAGAAACGTGCTTTGTCTGTGCTATACAACAAAGAAACTGAGGTATGGTGGGACTAAGGCCGAAATGGCCCAAACCCACACTTGCCCCTGCCTCAGTGCCCCCAGGGGCTCATAAACCTCAGGGATTTAGGAACTTGGGGTAGGTGTGTCTCCCTGGGGCCTTCCCCAACCCCATCGGGGACACAGGGACTGCCATGCTGTGTCACCACCCACTGTCTCCTTTTGGCCTCCTTGAGTAGTCAATACTCTGAGGTACCCCGTGCTCAACCCTGTGTCCAACCTGTGCCCTGGCCTTGGCGCCTGTGGTGGAGGCAAAGCCACCTCAGGCCTGTGTTGTTATCTGGCAGGAGGCAGAGGCACAGGGGCCACCTGGAGGCCCTGATAGCGTGGCTGGCTGGCCCGGAGATAATCGGGACCAGATTCCGGCCAGTGACTCATTACAACATCGTAGCCAGTGAAGCCTGCAGGGTCCAAAGATGCACCAGCGGGTTCTCGTGGGGCCAGCAGGGAGAGAGGGGAGAGAGCACCTAGGAGTGAGAAGCACAGGTCAGCTGCTGGATGCCTGGCACAGCGCCTTCCCTGTGCACATCCCTGGCCAGAGCAGGAGGCTGGCACCTGTGAGGAGTGCAGTTAGGGGAACATTGTGCAGAGCTCAGAGGAAAGGACCAGGGAGGCCGGCAGGGCAGAGGCAGGGACCTCCCTACAAGATACCTTTGAGCTGAGGCTGAAGGATACACAGGTAGGGGAAATGTGCTGGGGGGTGGGGGTGGGGTGGACCACAGCACATGCAAAGGTTCCAAGGCAGCCACAGGTGGGATGTACACAAAACAGAAACCCACCGCAGAGGAGGGCAGGAAAGGAGGGCAGAGCTGGAAGGCTGGAGTCAAAGCAGATCTCCAGGCCCTTTAGGCTGAGCTAAGGAGCTTGGATTTTAGTTAAGGGCCACGGGGAGCCATGAAAGGCTTTAGGCAGGAATCAGGGCCGGCATAAGCAGAGTAGAGCCTGGAGCTTTGCCTCAGCTGCCATGCCATGCCGCGTGGCCCGGCGGGGCCTGGGTAACTGCAGCTTCTAAGACCTGTGGGTCTGGCTTCCCTGGCCTTCCTGCTTCCAACGGGCAGAGCTCTGGGAGTGCCAGCTTGCCAGGCCAATACGAGGCACCATCATGTCCTTGCTGCCCCCCACCTAGACCTCCTGGGGAACATTCCAGGCCGAGTTATCTCAGTGCTGAGCACTAATTAGCTGGGTTTCACTTGAACCCTCCCAGCTTTGCTCAGAGAGGGGCCCCTGGAGAGGCCCTGCCAGTTCCCCACCCCCAGGGCAGCCTGGAAGAGCAGGACACAGGGCCTGCACTGGTTCTAGAACCACTGGGACCCATTTAGAGTTGCGGGGAGGCTGAGCAGATCCTCTGGCACCCCAAGTCCTACTCCATCCCTGGAGTGCCAAAACCCCTCCCCTGCTTCTGCGCCCCCCATGCTACCCAATCCCCAGTCCCCAACTCCTCCACCCCTTCCTCCCAGCGTCCCTCCTCCCACCCCCATCTCTGTCTTTTCCTCTGGCCATTTCCTCCTCCCCTGGTTCCCAATGACCTGAAGTCCAGGCAGGAATACTCTTCCAGCCCTGCCCCTGAGGGATATGCGGTGAGGGCCACCTTAAATCCCAGTCCTTCCAGCTCCGCCCAGTCCTGGACAGCCCATCCCTACCCCTACTGTGGCCCTGGGCCAGCTGGCACTGCTTGGAAGGTGACCCTCACCCCCTGGGAATCGGAAGCAGAAGCAGGAGCAGCAGGCCAGGACCTCCACACCATCCAGCGCCTTGCTGGAAACATTATGGCCCGGTTTGCTCCAGGATAAACCGAGGCTCAGAGATTTAAAGTCAGAACTCAACCCCAGGACTCAGACCTGAGTCGGTACAGGGGGCCTCCCTCCTGTCCCCACCCCCAGGGCCCTTCTGCAGAGGTCACCTGGCCTTCACTGCCCCTCATTCCTCTGGTTTTTGTTTTTGTTTTTTTCCTGTACAGGGGATTGAACACAGGGTCTTCCTAGATGTACCTCTCTACTTCTGTTTTTTTTTTTTATTTTGAGACTGGGTCTTTCTAGGTCCTGAAGTTGTCCAAGCTGCACTCCAGCTCAAAATCCTCCTGCCTCAGCCTCCCAGAATGCTGGGATTACAGGTACACACCACTGTGCCCAGCCCTCTTTATTCTTAAAACAAAAAATATTTAGGGTCTTGTGACACAGCTCAGATTCATAGTGATCCACCTGTCTCAGCCTCCCCAGTGCTGAAATTAAAGGCATACGCCACCAGGCCTGCTGTACCAGGGATTGAACCCAGGTCCTTGTGCTTGCCAGGCAGGTGCTTAGACCACTGAGCTATCTCTCCGGCCCATCTTCATTGTATTTTTTAACACAAGCAGAGAAACAATGGGCATTCTGTGTGCACCTGTACTTCCCTCAGTGTGGTAGGTCAGGTGATCTTGTCTTATCAGGACCTTTTCCCTTATTCCTATTTCTCTGTCATCCTAGGGAAGGGGAGCAGACCCCACGCACCTCCCCAGCCCCTTAGCGCACTCATGCATTTGCGTGCAGGCACACACTACACACACACACACACACACACACACACACACACACACACACACGGCCAGGAGCTGTGGGCAGAGGCCCTAGGAGGTAGCATGGATGCTCCCCAGGGTCAGACTCAGGTACATGGGTGGCAGAGCTAGAACTTCAGGCTTCTGCGCCTGCTCTAAACCATGCCAGGCAGAAGCCTCCTGGGGAGCTGTGGTCACCCTAGGGAAGGGAGCTGTGGCAGAAAGGGGCAGGGGCTGGCATGGGAGCCCCTGGGAACCCAACTGGGGCCTCTCCCATCTCCTCCACAACCACCCTTCCCTCTGCCCATGTGGGGAAAGCGTGGGGGAAATAAAAAGGATCTGCCCTATACAACAGAAGTGGTAATGCTTTTGGAAAACCATAAGATGGAAAAACTGATGCTAAGAGAAGCCATGGCAGGAAGTCCCACAGCAAAGGGACCCCCAGACAAGGAGAGGTAGAAGTTGGGATTTGAGCAACACCCACCTCCTGGCTGCCTAGGAAACCTGCTGGGGCCTCTCTCCCCATGTCCCGCCAGTTCTACCTCCCGAACCCCATCCTGCCCCCTAGGTAGGGTTCTCCTCTTTCCCAGCCATCCTGGGCACTGAGCCCTGGAGCAAGTCAGGCCAAATTCCTCTTCTACCCACCTTCCCGATGTCCTTTCCTCCTCCTCACCCCCAGGAATACCAGCTTCCACTGCCGGCCTCAGGACCTTTGTACTAGCTATTCCTTCCTTCGCCAGGCTCTCCAGGGCCTTGCCCTCCCCTTCCTGGGGTTTCCTCCTTGAATATCCCTGACCTCCTGCAGTTGGAAGCAGGTGACCCCTCATCACCCAATCTACTGTATCCTGCTGTTTCACTGTGGGCTCCGTGAACACAGAGGCCTAGACGTGTCTTTCTGCTGCATCCCCAGCTTAGGGCAGGGCCTGGCACATTGCTCAGTGCTGTCATTGCTGGGTGCTGCCCACAGCCGATGGGCCTCAGCCTCCGCAGGGAGTGAAATGAAAGCATCGGGCAGGACACAGAGGCTGGGGCCAGGTCTCACCGGCCCTGCCCAGGTTCAGACCTCAGGAAGACCCCAGATCCATGGCAGCTGGTTCTGCAGCCCGCACTGCTCTGCATGCACAGCTGACACTTCCACTGCAGCCTCCACAAAGTTATTCTTCTTCCCCAGAAAATGCTGGGCTCCATGACTGCTGTGACCACGTGACCACTGATCCCTGCTTTTCTGGGCTTCAGAGCACAGTTCTGATGGATGGAAAGTCTGTTCAGAGGACCAACATGAACCAGAACCAGCTGGACTTTTGGGGGGGATAAATCAATTTTGGGTTTTGTCCCTTTTGCTTCTACTGGATCATCCAGTAGCTGTTCATTTACTGGGAAGTAAGCATGTAGACAGCACAGAGGCCCCACTTACAGACAGGACAGAGCCTAGAGGACCCAGAAACAAGTCCCTGAGCTTTAAGAAGCAGGCATACCCGCAAATGCAAATGAAAGAGCTGGCCAAATAGCTCAATTGGGTTAAAGTCCCTGCAGGCAAGCAAAGGGACCAGCCATGCTGGCCCTGCCCCCAGGACACACTGAGATGACAACTGAGACCAGCACCTGTAATCCCAGCTCTTGGGAGGCTATAAACAGGCGGATCACTAAGAGTCCAATCTAGTAGTGAGACCCTGAACACCCTGTAGACCCTTCCCTAAACTACAAAAACAAAAAAAGAAAGAAAGAAAGAAGAAGAAACAAAATGAAATCGCAAGGAGATGGCCACACATATGCCTGGCTCTCTCGGGTGAAAGGGCTTGGCCACTGGAGTGCAGAGATGCTTCGGAACCATGGGCCATGGTGACAGAGGTTCTATACTCAGGTCCTTGGTGTGAACCCAGCCGGGTCCACAAAACCCAGGAGCAAAAATACGCCCATCAACCCAGCTCTGGAGAGACCCCTGCCCACACCAGCAGCCCACCACTCACCCTGTGGCGGGATCCCCCAGGGAGTGCGACGAGAGAGAGAGAGAGAGAGAGAGAGAGAGAGAGAGAGAGAGAGAGAGAGAGAGAGAGAGAAGGGGGCGCACAGGGCACCCTGACTGACCACAATGCTCCATGGGGCACAAGAAGCAAGCAGCCTGAGCGGCTACCCCAACTGATGCTGGAACACAGGCAGAACCATCCTGCGGCCGGCAGCCCCTGGAGTCTGAGCAGAGGGATCCCTGAGAGACGAGAAGGTTCGTGTCCTGTGTCCACACACACTGGGCTCTCCTGCACCCAATTCATGGTCCAGAAAATGTTCACATGTCAAAGGCCTAACTGATAAAAGGGGAGGCAACGCATTGACAAAGAGATGGAAGACAGGTGTGAACCTGGGAGACCTGGGAGTTTGAACTCACCAGGAGGCTGAGGTAGGGACCAGGCCCGGGGACAGGGAGGACAGATAGACCTCAGCTTGATCCTACAGATTTGCGTGTTTTGAGTGACTAGATGCATGTATTACTACAATCATTTTAAGTCAATATTTAGTATGAAAATGCAAAAGGAAGCCATGTGGGTGGTGCACACCTGTGATTTTAGCACTCTGGGAGGCTGAGGCAGGAGGATCACAAGTGCTAGCCCTACCTGGGCAACTTAGTGACCTAGATTCTATCTCAAAACTTTTACAAATCAAAATTTAATAGGGCTGGAAGAATGGCTCAGTCCCATGCACAAGGCCCCAGGCACAGAAGAAGAAAAAAAAAAAACAGGGACACGCCAGGTGGGCCTCTAAGGGCCCTGTGCATGTGGGGCCCCACCCACACACTCAGACCACCCACTCCTTGTCCCCTCAAGTTCACTTTCATTCAGCTGCAGGTGGAATCTGAGTGCCAGGAGCACAGGGTCACTCTGCTCCTCTGTGGCCTTGTGCAAGACTTGCTGCCTACTTCCCGTGGGAGGGGACAGGTCAACAAGGCGAGTGGTGGGGACACCTGTCCCCTGGGTATTCGAGGGAGGGCACCCAGGTGAAAGTGCCAGGTGACTGCATAGGGCACAGGGTCAGCCACCTGAAGGCTTGGGGCCCCTCCTTCCCAAATCACCATGAACTTCAAGATGATAACAGCAGGCCTTAAATAGAGGCCAGGGCCTTCTAGCACAGGTGGACCCTATGATGCCCACCCTGTCCCCTTCAGCTTACCAAAGACTATTACCAGCACCACGGTGGCAAAGAAGGGCTCTCCAGTGGTCTTCGGGCAGCTAGGAAGCTTCTTTTCCAGAACTTTCCATCCTGAGCCTACTATCCTGTGGGTTAGTATTTTCAAGATGGCCAGGTCTCCCCCAATACATGTGGTGACACTAATGACCTAGTCACAGCCTCCAGGAAAGAGCACTCAGTCTATGGGGCACTGAGTTGACCACTGGTCACATCTGACTTTTGACTGCGCCAGGTCAAAGGTTTTCCGAAAGGTCAAGGCTCTCAGAAGTAAGTTCCAGGAGGGAAACTGAGGCAGAGTGGGTGGCTCACCCCGGGTTGCAAAGCCAGGTGAAAGCAGCACTAGGATTCACACTCAGGCCCTTAGGGCTCCAAACCCTTTGCACTGGCCTGAGAAGGAAGGCAAAGGCGGGGTGGAAGGCGGGCAGAGGTTGTCTGAGCTAGGCCTGCCCTCTGCCCCACTGCTCCCCTCCACACTTGGAGCTGCTGCTTCGAGCACACAGCCTCTGCCAAGCGCAGGTTTCACCATCCCCTGTGGGCCAAGGCCTGGGAATCCTCCCAGAACACAGCGGGGCTGGCCAAGCTGGTGAGGCCAGATCAGAGCACCAGGTAGGGAGCACACGCCAGCATCCTCTGGCCCAGCATCAAACCCTGCCTCGGCCACCCACCTACCTGCTGGTGACCTCGGGCGAAGTGCACCCCACTCTGAATGCCCCATCCTTCTTGTTTTTCCCCTTCGAACCTCCAATGGCAAAGGCAGAATTGTTGAGCTCCTCACCGTACAACACATCACCATGGCTGCTGGCACAAAGCCCTCCATGCCTGTCTGTCCTTAGAACCCCACTCACCCCTCCGTGCCTCACACTTGGTGCACAGCTTCAGTGGAGCTCATTGGTTTTCTTCTACTTTGCTCCTGAAGTTTAAAGCATGTGCGGCCGGGCGTGGTGGTGCATGCCTGTAATCCCAGCACTCGGGAGGCTGAGGCAGGAGGATTGTTGTGAGTTCGAGACCAGCCTGAGCTACAAAGTGAGCTTAAGGCCAGCCTGAACTGTATAGTGAGACCCTGTCTCAAAAAAAAAAAAAAAAAAAAAAAAAAAAAGCATGTGCGATAGGATACATAAAGGAAGCTTACCTGAGCACAGAGACTGGCATGTCCTTACATATGTTCTCATACACGTTTTGTGTATGATTTTTATATACCCCCAGGACCACCATCCGGCCTCATCTGCAGCAGTCCAGAAGGAATCCCCAGGCCCTTCTCTAGGCAGACCTCTTCTCCCCATAGCAAGAAACATAACTGTGACTCTGAGCTCCTTGGCCTGCTTTAGAACTCTGTAACCAGAATGCTACAAAGTAGCCTAACTTCCACCATTCCTACAACTCTGTGTGTGTGTGTGGTGTGTGTGTGTGTGTGTGTGTGTGTGTGTGTGTGTGTGTGTGTGTGTGTGTGGTACTGGGCAATATAATATACCTAGCCCTATTTTTTTCATTTTGAGATAGATAGGACTTGAACCTGCGACCCTCCTGCCTCAGGCCCCAGAGACCTGGGATGCAGGACTGCAGCCCCAGACCAGCTAGCATAATGCTTTCAAGGTTCATCCACGATCCACAGCAAGGAACGGCGCCCTCCAAGGGATCGCTAAGCGCTGGTCTGTCGTGTGGCAGAACCAAGATTTACTTCTCTCCTCAGCTGCTCAGACATTCAGGTTGTTCTGTGCCTGCAACTATTACAACTCAAATGGCTACCAAAGTGCCTACAGGGACACTGTACTCCTGTGTGTCCTGTCAGGTGACACAGCTCCCCCTGGTCCTACAGCTGGAAGTGGGGACAGTAAGATCCCACTGCCTAGAGCTGCTAGAAGAATGAAATGAGATGTGTCACAAGGCTTTTTTTTTTTTTTTTTTGTGGTACCAGGGATTGAGCTCAGGTCCTTGTGCTTGCCAGGCAAGCATTTATTCTACCGAGCCATCTCCTCTGCCCCTCAAGGCTTGCTTTTTGTAGATACATTTTTCACTTCCCTTGAGTAACTAAGGACCAAGTTTTTATTTAGGTGTAATGTTGTTTGCCTGTTTGTCTTTTTGAGGCAGGGTCTCACTATGCAGTTCAGGCTGGCTTTGAGCTCACTTTGTAGCCAAGCTGGTCTCAAATTCACAAGGATCTTCCTGCCTCAGCCTCCCAAATGCTGGGATCACAGGCATGCACCACCATGCCAAGCTTATTTGCGTGTAATTTTGAACTGGCAGAAAAATGACAACAGCTACAAGAGGTTGCAGGTGCCCTTCAGCCAGCTGGGATTCAGTTGAATTGAGAGTCAACTGTAGACATGACACCACTTTGCCCCTAACCCTTCTAGCAAGTATCTCCTGTCCCTTCATCACACACACACACTCACATCAACTCGGGCCCTTCTCACAGATGCAGCACTATCATCAAACCCCAGGCACACAGCTGCCATTCCACAGCAGCCTGGAATTCCAGGTCTTTGTGACCTCGGTTCAGTCCTCCTGTTGCTTTTGGGCTGTCTCTACCCCAAGCCAGGGCACTCCTCGCACTCATGACCCGGCCACTTGGAGGATGACAGGCCCACGTCGCGCCCCAGTCCCTCACCCTAGGCTTGTGGGATGCTCCCTGACAGTGAGCTTTGGTTCTGCGTGGCTGCACAGCTGGGGCCCAGGCAGTACCGGATTCCCGTGTGTCCTATCTGGTGACACACAGCCACGAGTTGTCCCACTGCCGAAAAATGGGGCTGAGGAAGGCTCCCACCCCCACAGAGCTATCACAAGGATTAACGAGCCACAGCCTGAGGCTCACTTCGTGATTAAGATCTTGGAGGGAGCGCCAGGCACCGGGCAGAAGAAACGCAGGGCTGTCCTGGCCCAGACCCGTCCTGTGGCCAGTCCGCGCCCTGTGTCCCAGAACGTACATGCAGGGAGAGACGTGGATGGAGCGGAGCCTGGAATTCTAGTCAAACCAGGCCCTGGGCCTGCAGATGCTGGCTCAGCCGGATCCCCTCGCTGAGCAAGGATTCCCAGAGAGCCAGGGGGAGTCAGGGTGCTGTAATGGCACGCAGTGGGTGGGGACCGGGGGGGGCTATAAGCAGCCTACAGTGCACAGTGCAGCCCTGGCACCATGGTAGTCCCACCCCAAATCCCTGTGGTGCTCAGGCAGAAAAGTCCCGCTCCCCCGAGTTCCCGGCCACAGGCAAAGCAGGGTGCAGAGGACCCCAGCTATCTTCTGGCACTTACTTTCTACCAGCTGGCTGCAATGAAAAGACAGATCAGGCCCTCCAGCAGCATCTAGGACTTGAGGACGATGTTTACACTGTACAAAGGGGGCTCTGTCCCCTCTCCAAGTGTGATGGCTTTGTTCCTTGTTTGTTTTCCTGAGTTCACAAGGGTTCAAATCTATGCCACCCAAGAGCATTTAAGGATATCACAGTTGCCAGGCTTGGGGCACACACCAGGAATCCCAGCATTCAGGAGGCTGAGGCAGGAGGATCACCATGAGTTAGAGGCCAGCCTGGCCTATATGAACAAGTTCAAGGTCAGCCTGTACTGCATAGTGAGACCCTGTCTCACAAAAGCCAAAAATAGAGTGGCCAGGGAGATATCTTAGCAGCATACGCACCTGCCTGGCAAGTGCAAGGTCCAGAGTTTAATCCCTAGTACTGCAAAAAAGAATAAATTAACAATTATGGTGATGGCAATACATTACAGCACCATGAAGAAAACAGAAAGCTTTATCCATTTTATCCATGCTGCCGATAAAAATAAATGAATAATTGAAAGTCTGATGACATTTAAGATAGTTACATAGTTGCAAAGTATATCCCCTCAAGCGCTGGCTGACTGGGCAGGAGGATGAAGAACTCTGCAAAGGGGGGCCTGCAGGCAGCTCCTCCATGGAGTGGTCCGTGGCCGTGGCCGTGGCCGTGGGGCGGAGGACAAGCACGGTTACGTTGTTACCAAGCAGCTGCCCCGCAGCCTGCCAAGCCCCAAGACAGGCTGGGGTAGCTCAGTGTGAGGCGCTTGGGTAGCACACACAAGGCCCTGGGTCTGTCCTTGGGGAGGAGGTCCAAGGTCGTAGGTCACGGAGGTCAAGGATAGGCTACAGAACCAGTCCAGCTTAAAGGGACGGAGGAGATGTGGCAACTTTGCACCAGAGCCTCTCAGCACCAGGGAGCCTGATGGGTCTGAGCAGATGGTGCCCGTGGGGGGTTCATTTCCGGATGGTCGTGGTTCTGCTGGAGCTGCCTCGGCAGGGACGATAAGACAATACGTTGAGATCGTTCTCAAAAAGCTTTTCTGTTGTTCTTTGGAGATAGGATCTCAGTGTGTAGATCAGACTGAACTTGAACTCACTATGTAGCCCAGGATGGCCTTGAACTCATGGAGATCCTGCCTCAGCCTCACCAGTTCTGGAATTGCAAGCGTGCACCACCACACCTGGCTCAAAAGTTGGTTTTGTTTTGCTTTGCTTTATTTTATTTTATTTTATTTTATTTTATTTTATTTTATTTTATTTTATTTTATTTTATTTTATTTTATTTTATTTTGATGGAACCAGGGATTGAACTCAGACCCTTGAGCTTGCCAGGGAAGTGCTTATTCTACTGAGCCATCTCCCCCTTGTTTTTGCTTTATTTTGGTTTGGTTTTTGTTTTATAATGGGAGTTTGGGATAGTGAATGAGACAGAAGTTTGAATGCCATTCACAGGAAAGAAAACAGGTATTGGGGGTCTGTGCTGGGCTCACCTGCACACCCCAAGGGAGGAGCTGTGCTTTCTGACAGAAGACTCGGCCCTGTGACCTCGTCTTGGCCTGGCTCTAAAAGGCTGAGAACTAGAACCCAGCTCTGGGGCTGAGGAGGGGAGGGGGGACAAGACACACAGCAACAAAAAGAAGGGCCATAAACGGGGAGATAGCTAGGCAATCTAAGCACCTACCTGGCAAGCACAAGGACCCAGGTTCAATTCCTGGTACTGCATACCACATCGGACCCATGCTGAGCCAGCCACCAGAGCCGGGCATGGTGGCACATGCCTATAATCCCAATGCTGGGGAGGCTGAGACAGGCGGATCACTAGGAGTCTGAGCTGTGTAGTGATACCCTTACCAAATACATAAATAAATGTTTAAAAAGATAGAAAAAAACAAGTCTGTGGCACATGCAACCACTTGGATGAATGTTACAGCCACAACACAGAAGCAAAAAAGCCAGATACAGGCGGGTCATGCTAGCACATGCCTGGGCAAGGCCAGTACTCAGGAGGCTGAGGTAGGAAGATCACAAATCTAGCCCAGCCCAGGCAACTTAGTGAATTAGGGAGACCCTGTCTCAATCAATCAATCATCATCGATTGACAAATAAAAAAATAAGTCCTGGGGTATAGCTCAGCGTGCAGGCCCTGCCTTAATCACCAGTATCACAAAAAGATCAGAGACTAGGGAAGCCAGACACAAGATCTCTTGCGTGTGATTCCTTTATTCAAATTGAGGCCCAGATTCAGGCAGCGCGGATGTTTATGTCAGAAGCCCAGAGCACAGTCCCACAAAGGCAGCCAGCAGGATGTGTGCCCTTGACTGGGAAATGGTGGGTCAGCACCAGGAAGCCCCAGAGCTGTGTGCTGTGGCTCCCCTGTGCCCTGACACCAAGAAGAGGACAGAAAGCAGTGCGAGGCTTTCGGGAAGGCCTGCTGGTTCAGACACCGAGCCAAGGGAGGAATGGATGCAGAGCAAGGAGCAGACATAAAGGGGACAGACATCAAACAAAGTGACACATGGTTCTTGCAGGGACCCATGACTGCCCCATCCCACACCCAGATAGCACGGTTGGCCTGCACTGAGTCCAGGGACAAAGGCAGGAAGGGTCCGCTGTGCTGCTGGGGTCGCCAAGGCAATGACCATGACCCCTGGCCACCCCCCTGCCCTCTCCTCCCCAGCCCACTGACCTGCCCACCAGGCTTTCTGTGGGGCTCCTTCCTCCTCCCATGCCATCGATGTCCTTGCCAGGTCTCCAGAGCCAGGACAGGGATCTGGTGACAGTGATAAAAATAAAAGCTCCCCAGTCACTCCCAGCCTCCGACTCACCTCACAGAGGTTTTGCCGGGATGACCCCGGGCAGCCTGGCAAAGGTGCCTCCGGGCTTGGCACTCTGAGGCTGAGGTGGAGCAGGTGGTGGCGGTGTGGAGCAAAGGGGTTATTTGGGGTGACGAGTGCATCCAGCCCCAGCCCCACGGCCAACACGCACTGGGAGCACAGCAGTAGCATCTGAGCCTCTCTGTTCCCAAATTCAGGGCTCCTGGGTGGGCCACACAGGATGACTGGGAGGGCAGGGCTTTGAGCTTAGCAGAGAAGAGTCCTTCACTTCCAGGGGGCTGGTGGAAGCACAGAGCTACTGCTGGAGTCACAGGGGTTCCCCCAGGGACAGGAAGGGTATGTTCCTCGCGGTCCTCAAGTGCTTTACTTCTCCAATAACAATTCATTACGGAAGCCTTTCCACCTGATGGAAATTCTTCCTAAGCAGAGAGCTGGTCTCTGCGCTCACAGACAATAGAGTCGGTCAGAACTTCCCCAACACAGAAGCACTGGAGCATCGCTAAGAAAGCAAATCGCAGGAACACCTCATCCAAGTTGACTCGGTTTTGTCCTGCGTCCATTAGCCAGGAACAGGACGCCAGAGGGCCAGGGACCTCAGCAAGCAGAGATTTATTTTCTCTTGTGTACGCAAGCCCATAGAGAGGCTAGCAAGGACTAGTGCAGCTGTTCTTACTGCCATCAAGTGCCTTCTGTCCTTCACTACCACTCATGAAGCACATAGTTCGGTGCTTAGGCCTTTGCCTCCTGCTTCGAGACAGCCCCTGCAGATCTGGCCACCACATCTGAGTTCCAGGCAGAAAACAGGCCAAGAGAATGTGTCTCACACCTGAGTCAGTCCTTTTAAAGAACTTCCCTGAAAACCCCACCTACAACGTGTGTTTAGCCCCTTCACCACCCCTAGCTGCAAATGAAGCAAGTAAGTAGCTTATTCACAAAGCACTTGCCCCTGCCAACAGAGCAGGAGACCCCTTGCCCAGAGAGGGCAGTACATATAAAAACTCTGGAAGTTAACTGCTGTGGACATGGGTCTCCTTTATCACTCTGCATGAATTGGCCGCCAGATCTGCACAAAACCACGGAGAATTTCATTACCTTCTCATTATAGGTAGGGAAATAAGGCCCAGGAGGACAAGCTTACTGATCCACATAAGACAGCCAGAAAGTGGTGGACAGGGCCTCAGTGTGGCCACTGGGTCTCACCACTAAGCAGCAGTGATGATCTGGACAGTGACAAGGTGAACATGCATGGTGGGGAGCACTGCTCTCCATGCTACCACGGCATATGGGACTGGTGCCATGGTGTCTGGCTTAAGGAAACGGGCCCAGAGAGGCGTGGCAGAGCAACTGAGGCCACACAGCAGGTGCTAACAGAGTTCCTTCTTTTGCTGAAATTCTGCATTGCCACCAGGACCAGGCACCGCTTAGGAAATCAGTGTAAAAGAAAACACAGCCTTGCAGCCAGGCATCTGGTGAATCCCTGTGACCTAGGGAGGCTGTGCCTGGAGGACAGAAGCAAGTTCAAGACTCGCCTGGGCTACAAAGTGAGCACAAGGCCAGCCTGAACTGCACAGTAATACCCTATCTCAAAAAGGCAAGAAAAGAAAGAGAAAGACCCTTTGGGGCCCAGACTGCTATCCCCCATGCTCCCCACCTCCCCCCAGGCAGCCTGGCCTGTCTGCCCGCCTAGGCTGGTGCCCTCTCCCCTGCTTCCCAGAGAACTCTCCCCCTCTTGGCACCAGGCGCTGCTCCACCCGCACCCCCACCGCCTGCCCCTCTTCCTCCCTGGTGGAACTTCTATGGCTCGGGGCCCTGGGTCACAGGCTCTCGGCCTGCTCTCCTGCTCTCAGGCACATGCCTCCCGCACCCTTCACCCGCTGCACTCTGCCTCCTCGGGGACAAGGGGCCTGTCTGACTCCATCAGCAGACTTATCAAGGACTTTCTGGGTGCCAGGCCCTGGCACGGCCACCCACTCGCTCACCCTCAAAACAACCTCTGGCGGCCTTGCCCTGGCCTCACCGGCTCCGGGCCAAAGCCCTGCCACCCCTCTGTCCTCTCTGCCCCCTCCATACCACTGCTGCCACACTGAGCTCGGTCCATCTCAGGGCCTTTGCACCTGCTACCCCTGTCCCTCTCCCAGGCACCTTCAATCACTTCCTCCCCTCAGCTTGCCCCCCAGATCACATCTTGGCCTGCATGACCAACAGGCCCACTACCTCTCATACCTGTGACAACAGCAGCTGTAGGGAGGGACCTCCTGGGCCTGCAGAGCTTCCACTGCTTACCAGGTGACTGCTTACAGCGTGCAGGGGAGGAATCCCAGCCCAGAGCAGCCTGGGCCTTGCCAAGGCTGCCAGCAAGCAAGAAACCCAGAGCTTTGCTGTTTTCCTGGGCATCTCACCCCTCAGGCTGCTGATCTGCCTGCCCATAGCTTGTGGGCCAGGCACACACAGACCTGGATGGAAACCCCGGCTTTGTACTCTCTGAGCAGGGGGCACTCCACACACAGCCTCAGTTTCCCCACCACCGTCATGGAGCCCTACCTTTCTGCCTCAGAGGTCACCCCAGGCCCTGGAAAGCCCTGGCCCTGGGCCCACCATAGCCTCCTCAGTCTCCCAGCCAGGCCTCTGTCACCAACCTACACACAGCCACAACCTAGGGCACCATCCAAAGCCCCACGGGAGAGGCAGAGGACTGACTGGTGGGCTGGGAACGCCACTTGGAGTCAGCCACATCCAGAAAGAGCTGGGGTAGGGCCAGAGGAAATGGAAACAGAGCCAACCAGAGGCTGGGGCCATTAGGAGGCAGGCGAACAAAGGGTCTCAAGTTCCAGAGCAACCAGGGATCCAAAGTTCTCCTCGGCCAGCAGCTCTTGGGACAATGGCTGCACCTCTGTGCCTCAGTTTCCCCACATAGAGGATGATAAAGAGCCACCTCGCCACTTGCTTACATAGCGAGTGGTGTGGTGGCCTCACCTGGGTGGCCTCCAAGGCCCTCCCATCCCTCCCTGCCCCACTTCACCTCCTGCGGAGCTCTTGTCCCCACCTGTCATTATCATGTTTCAATTGCTGAATACTGTCTGTCTCACCTTATAAATTGTCACCTTCATCTTGGCCACCACTTGTCCCTAGCGCCTAGTAAAGAAGCTGGCACACAGCAGGTGCTCAATAAACGCTTGTCAAATAAACGAAAAATAATGAGGCAAATAAATATCCAGGAGATGAAAACAAAACCACCTCAACAAGTCCAAGCGGGAGCTGGTAAGAAGGAACCTCCTCAGGTGTCTGGGGGAGTAGCACCCCCTGGCCAGCCCTGTGTAGGCCCTAGTCCTTGCAGCTGTGCGACTGTCACCGGTCACTCCCCTCTCGGAACCTGTCCACTCCCCTTCCCAGGAAAATGCCAAATGCAGGAGCTGTGGCCCTGGAATGTCCCTCTCCAGGTCCAGCAGCCAGCAGGCTCCTGGCTGTTACTCCAACACTCACTTCCCTCTGATAAGATCCTCAGGTGGGAAGGGTTTTGGTCAAGGGCTCTGTCCTGAGCAGACAGCAGAGTCCCAGGCTCCCACATCCCTGCCAGCCTTGGAGGCCAATCTGGCCTGCCTGGTAAGACAGACCTGGGGGGTGCTGCTTGGCTCTCACCCCCCCAGCCCTTCTTTAGGATCACCCCGCCTGCTTTTTCTTGTTCCAGGACTGTTGAGCAGGCTGTTCCCTCCTCCCTGCAAGCCCTTACCTTCAGGTCTGGTGACCCATAGAGTGGGTGTCATCACCCCACCTGTGACATCTCCCAAGTCCTCTGGTACTGTCCCACTACAGCAGTTGCTACCCCATAAACTGCTTCTCCAGTTCTCCCAGGGGTTGTCAGAGGGCTCTGGTTCAGTTTCCCTTTCTGTTCCCTCCAAACTGTGACACCAAGCACGTCACTGTGCAGCTTAAGGTTCCTGAACACAAAGCCAGGCAAGGAGCCCCAAGGAAGGGCCAGGATTGGGGTGGCGGTGAAGGGTCCAAAACAGCCTCACGGCCCCAGAGACTGGGAAGCAGTTGGAGCCCCCATTCCACTTTGAATAGGAAACTTAAGTGACATCACCAGGCCTTTTCTGTTCGACAGTGTCTTCCTTAGAGGTCCAGGCAGGGCAGGGACTTGTGACCCTCCTGCCTCAGGCCCTTGAGTGGCAGGGATCACAGTTTTATACCACTACACCTGGCTTGAGCTTCACATTACTAACTGGGGAGCAGGTGAGACAGTTCTGCATGTTTGGGTGGATTAGAACAAGACAGTGTGTGTGTGTATGTAAAGTGCCCTGCTGCCCGGGAGAAGCGTGTCGAGGGCAGCAGGCCGGCTTACAGTCACAGGCTGCTCCCCATTCCCTGCTGAGTCCTCTGCAAAGCAGGTAGCTGCAGCCAGGCAACTCTCAGTGGCCAAGTGGGAGAGCAGCGACAGGGAGAAACCTCTCTCCCACTGGCCGTGGAAAAACTGAGCCACCTCCAGCAGAGCTCACTGTTGTCGCTGGCAGTGACGGAGCTGCTGGGGCCCGGCCTCCAAGGGCCACACAGCCTGTGTCCTGTGCCCAGACTTGGTCAGGGTGGTGGGGCAAGTCCAGGCTGAAGTGGGGTGGTCTGTCCAGTGGTCTGCAGAGCCCTCGTGCCACCAATGCCCAATGTTGGCATTAGAGACAGGGAGTTTATCTCAGTTCTTACAGTGTGGGCCAAGGGTCACTCCAGGCTCCCACAGGGACAGCATCTGTAGACCCCAGAGGGAAAATAGAAAACATACCCCCATGCTCGAGCCACAGGTCAGCAGTGTTTCCCAAGACCTCAGGTGGCCCAGGCCAGCAAACCTGTGGCCCACTACTCCCCCATGTCCTGGGGCAGGGAGGCTCCAAACCAGTTCCTTGACTACAGGCACCTGACAACAGGGCTCCTGGGCACCCACCTTTCTGAAGGTTGTTGTGAGGCTGAAATGGGATGGGGCAGGTCTCTGGCAAGCGCCTCATACGCTCACACTGTGCTGAAGACCTGGTGCGGAATGCCAGGAGCCTCCCAGCAAAATATAATAACGAGCAAACGCTTATATAACACCTCTGGCGTGCCAGGCACCGGAGGACGCCGACGCATATCCACTAACCCCTCCGTAGACATCCTCAGCTCTCAGGAATGCCGACCAGGGTGCAGCGGGCTGGGAGGGGGGAGGCAAGGAGGGGCAGGACCCAGAGGGATCAGGGCCCAGGAATTAGGGATAAGGGGTTCAAGACAGCTCAGGCACCATGAACACTCAGGTGAGGCTGGGCCTCATGTCCACTTCTGAGCAGGGAGGATGCGTAGGCGATGTCCTGTCCCAGTGGAAGGGGGGTCAATTAGTGCAGAACCCTTCCCCCACCTGACCCAGTCTCTCCTTCTGCTGGACAGGGACACACAAACAGACTCGCCCACAGGCGCTGCCACGTTCCCTCTTAATACACGCACACAAACATACAAACACACAAAGTACATACAGGCACTCAAAATATACACACAAAGTACTTTTTAAGCAACCCACCCCACTACTCTTAACAAACAATCTGCCCTGACTTGGGCCAAACAAGACCAAGTCATGAGTCCCCTCCCACAGTCACAGGCCTGCCTGCCCATCCCCAAACAGTTCCGGGGTCACAGACTTCCCTCTGAACCCAAGAGTTCCCAATCCACAGCACCCAGAGGCGCTGAGTCACCCTGAAAGCCTGAGCCAGCACTCTGCACTTCTTCCCCAGAAGCTGGGGCCTCCATCTGCCAGCAGACCCCAAGGGGAGCAGCAGGGAAGAGAAGAATCAGCTGTGACACCCCCACCCAGCCACCAAAAGAATCCAAAAATAACAGCAGCCCCCTCACACACAACCCCTACACACCAGCAACGCAAAACAAAGCCCTATCCATCCAAAGGAAAGGGGAAAAAAATCAAAAGCCAACTACTGCCCCCAAAAGGCTTTTCACCGTCCTCGAAAAAAGTTTATTAAAAGTGTTCTTACTTAATGCTTGAAACGGAGATTCCCAAAATATACAGACTCCTCTTGTCTCATAGAAATAGATTTTTTTTATAATACAAAAAAAGGACCAAAAAAATAATAACAACAACAACAGCAACCCCGTAGGAACATCTTTAAGCGATTACTCAGGGCCCGGCTGACAGTTACACGTGGGTTGCGTCAGTCCCGTCTACACACGCGTTCAGCCATGTTTAAGCCGATTGCATCAACTTCGAAACCGGCCCGCCCGCCGCCGGCACCCGGAGAGGGGCAGGGGAGGCCGAGTTCAGAGTCATCCGTACACACGGGCGCTGCTGCTTTAAATAACACCACGGACGGGCGCGCCATCTGCACGTGCGGCCGGTCTGGACAAAAATATAGAAATATATATAATAAAATATTAAGATTACCGACGGGCTCCCCGCGCTGCCAGGCGCCCCGGTGCCAAGTTCCGCCGGCAGCGCGGAGGCCGGCCGGCAGGGGGGCGCGCGCGGGGGCCGCGCTAGCAGTGGCCGGAGGAGGCGAGCAGAGGCTCGGGCAGCTGCTTGAACAAGTTCCGCAGCGTGCTGAGCTCGCGCGACAGCTGCTCCACCTTCTTCTGCAGCCGCTCGTTCTCGGCCGTGAGCTCCAGGACCTTGTGCTGCGTCTCCAGGTTGCGCATCTTGGCCTTGTCGCGGCTCTTGCGCACGGCGATGTTGTTGCGCTCGCGCCGGATCTTGTACTCGTCGCTGTGCTTGTCCACCGTCTTCTTGGCCTTGCTCTTGACCTGCGCCGGCGCCGGCGCGGCCCCCGGGTAGCAGGCGGTCGGGGGCGCCTTGGCGTCGGCCGGGCTCGGCGTGCCGGGCGGACTGGACGACGAAGATGTGGAGAGGCTCCCGCTGCTGCCGCTCGGCACCGACTGGTAGCCGAGATAGGCGCGCAGCGCGTACGGGAAGCCAGCCGCCATGCCTGCGCCGCCGCCCGGCGCCCCGGCCTCCTCCTTCCGCTTGCAGTCCGCGGGCTCGAAGCCCGGCTCCGCCTTGAGCTCGGCGGGCGGCGGCGGCGGGTGCAGGGGCGCGAAGCAGCCCGGGTGCAGCGCGCCCTTGGCGGCCCCCAGGCGCCCCAGGTTCACGTAGCCGTACTCGGCCGCCTTCTTGCAGTTCTTGCCCCCGTAGTCGTCGGAGAAGAGGTCGGAGAGGAAGTCGTGGTGCTGCCCGGAGGAGGCGGGCGCGGGGGCGGGCGCGGGCGGAGCCGCCTCGAAGGTGTCCGTGGCCGTGGCCGGCGCCGGGGCCTGCGGCGCGCCCAGCGGCTCCAGGTACGGGCTGAAGTCGATGGCGCGCTCGTGGTCGCCGATGCTGCCCAGCTCGCCGGCGGGGGCGCGCGGCCCGGCTCTGGCCGCTGGGGGCGCCGCGGGGGCCGCCTTGCCGCCGTACGCAGCAGCCAAGCAGTCCGCCTCGTAGTAGAAGTTGGCCACTTCCATGGATTTAAAGGCAGGCGGCGGCGGCAGGGGGAGACATGCTGGGTCCCAGGCCACCAGGCGTTGCATGAACGCGGGTGCCCGGGGAGGGGGCCTGGGGCTGCCCGCTCCGGCCGGCCCGCAGGTGGCGCGGCCTCCCGGCTCCTAGCTGTCGCCGCTGTGTCCCCGCCGCTGCAGTGGCCGCCGCTGCCGGGGTGGCCGCTAGGAGTGCGGGGGCTGAGATGGCTGGACCCTCGGTCTGGGCCCCTTCCCGGTCCGGTGTGCGGCTCTGACTCGCTAAAGTTTCTCCAGAGCCCGGTTATTTATAAGGCGGCCCTTGGCAACGGTGCGTCACGCCGCCCCGGGCCCCTCCCGCCGCCGCCGGAACGCGACGGCCGCGGCCGCTCGGGACCCCCGGGAGGGCGGCAGCCGGGCGCAGTGGCCCTGCGCGGGCTTCCAGGCGCACCCTCCGGGGGCTCGCCCAACCGCAGGGGTCCGCTTTGCGCCCCCCGGCCGCCCCGGGATTGGGAAGGAGAGGGGGAGGTGCGACCCCGCCCCCGGACCGCCCCCTCCGGGCTGGAGGCTGCGCTGGAAGTGGAGGGAGGCGGGGAGGGGGCGACCCGAGCGCCTCCCCCCGCCCCAAACGCGGCCGCGGCCCGCCCCCTGCTGGAGCAGGCGGAGGCTTCCGCGGCTGAGCGCGGCCCGAGGTCCGTGGAAGGGCGACCCCGGCCAGGGCTGCCTCCGTCCCTGACTGCCCCAGACCCGCACCTAGCCGATGGAAGGAGGCGACTGCTCGCCTAGGAGCCCCCCAAAGCCGCCGCAATTGGAGGACCCTGGGGGCGGGGTCGCAGGGCAGGGGTCTCCCGGGGCCTCGGGGGGTCGGCCCCGAGCCCCACCCCCGCACCTGCGGGCACTCAGCAGCGCCCGCCTCCCTCGCACCCGCTCGGCCCGGCCCGGCCGCAGCGGCGGAGGAACGGACCGGCTCTGCCGCGCTCCGAACTCCGGTGCTGTGTCTAGTAGTGTTGGCCCCAGTGGCAGAGGAGCAAGTGTTGAGACCGTCTGGCCTTCGGGCTCTGGCAGAGATGGTACAAATCCTGGCAGTCCCCAGGTGTCCCAAAGAAAAGCCTTGCGTCGGCTGCCGGAGACCCGTGTGCCGGCCCCCGAGACCGGCGAGTCCGCTGTGTGTGCGGCTGCGGGGAAGGGTCGTGCGACAGAGCGAAGGGGCTCCCCCGTTTCGGCACGTCGCTCACCCTCTGGCCAGATGGGGCTGGACCCAGGTTCCTTGTGCAGCCTGCGAGGAAGATGCCACTGCCCAACCTGGCCCGAGCAGGCAGGAGACGCACGATCACCGGCCCTCTCGGGCTGGGCGCTCCATCCAAGCCCCGGTCCTCCAACGGCTCCCGGCCCAGCCAGCCAGCCCAGGTTGCTCTGACCCCCGGCCCACTGACCCCAGCCATGGCCCCTGAGGGCTGGCGGGCATTTCTCAACCTTCGGTGTTATCTGCCTGGCTGGGGTGACCTCCGCCCCCAAGAGCTGGAGAAATGACATCTCCACTGCCCTTGGGGGGTGGGGGTAGGGAGGGACGGGACAAAATACAGGCCTGCCGGCTCCCTGGGCCTTCCCAGCAGCCTCTGGGCTGGGGAGGCATCAAGGCCCACAGGACGACATGGGGACATCCCAGGGGACCCAGCCAGGCTTTCCGGCAGAGAAGAACACTCAAGGCTAAGCTGGAGGGTCTCAGCCTTCAAGAGGCCTCCCTGACCCACCCAGTGGGGAACTCAGCCATCAAGATCCCAAGGTCTTGTCTACCTCAGTTTCCCTGATGTTGTGCTCCGTGAAGCTGGCCCTTGAGCAGTGGGAATCCTGAGCCCAGTGAGCTTGAAATAGACAGATGAACTAGTGCATTGGCTGTCCCCACTGTCCCCTGCCTTGCCCCAGGTCCCAACCCTGTGCCTTTCCCCCAGAAAGTCTCCCTGACTTCCTGTCACAGCCCTAAGCTTTGGACCTTCCACACCCCTGCTCTCTCTCCTCCACCTTCCTTCCCCACTGTGACTGACGTGGAACCACCTGCTCAGCTCACTGTGGTCCCTGTGGCCCCCTCTCATGCCATCTCTGGGCGGTGACTGATATTCAAAAGGTGCTTAACAAATGGTGAATGAATGAATGAAAGGCCAAGAAGGTGGGATCCCCTATCAATTTGGCTTTGTGACCTGGGTCAGATGGGTGTCCTGAAACCCCACCCACCCAAGCATTTCAGGATCAGGGGTGTGAAGTGAGGTCAGTGGAGTAGTCAGAAGCTAACTGGAAGTCTGCTGTGTATCCTCAGCCAATCTTTTACCCTCTCTGAACCGGTTTGTGAATGAGTGTGTGATGAATCCAGGGTCTTTACACTGAGCTACAGATCTTACTAAGTTGCCCCGGCTGGGCTTGAACTCGCAATTCTCATGCCTCAGCCTTCAAGACAGGGAAGACAGGGGTGTACCATGCCTGGTTTCTAAATCACGTATTAGCTCTCTACTAGCTTATTTAATTCTTCTGGTAATTTATAGGAAGTAGGGGTGGTTATCACTCCACAGACAAGGAAACAGAGACCCATCAGAAATCTGCTTGCAGTCATGTTAAAGGGATGGGAAGGAATAGTCTTTCCCACCTAGCCTTTGATAAATTGCAACAGGCCTGACATCATCTCACTTTCTATAGGAAAACTCGGAGGCATGGAGAAGGGCAGACAAGGGTCCCAGAGCAAGTCAAATGACACCTGGGATCCTGAGGACCATTTGGCCCCGTGTGGGGCCTGGCACTCAGCTCCCAAAGCTCTGCACCGCCCCCTGCTGGGCTCCCAGCCCTGCCCTCCGGCTGCAGTGCCAGGCAGAACCCTGGGCGGGGCCTAGCTCCTGTGGCTCCTTGCACAACAGGCCAGGCAGCCAGCCACCAGACCTACCCAGCTCCAGGAAGGGACTCCACCTCCCAAGCCGGCAGGAAGCAGCGAGTCCTCAGTTGGAGCCCTCAGTAGTGTTTTGCTTGGTTTTTGAGGGTTTTTTTTTTTTTTTTAAGTGACTGTATTGCTAACACTTAAAAACCGGAAAACTTCACTTCAAAATTCAAATTTTCAGCTTCTCTTTAAAATTGAAAACCACTGAGCAGGCCATGGTGGCATATGCCTGGGTTCCCAGCCACTCAGAGGCTGAGGCAGGAGGATTGTCTTTAGTTTGAGGCCAGCCTGGGCTACAGAGAGAGACCCTAGCTCAAGAGAAAGAAAAAGAAAAAGAAGAAGGGAAGGGAAGAAGAGAGACAGACGGACCAAAGATGTGGCTGAGGCATGTATCTACATGACAGAGGCAGTAGTGGCCTTTTCCAGTCTATTTCTACATCCCTTCTCCTCTCTCAGAAGCTTGTTCTCAGCCCCACCTGCAGGAGAGAGAGACCAGATGGTGATCACCAAATTTGCAGAGGTACAGAGAAGCGGGCCAGTGGGGCTCCAGCCACGTTCCCTTGCTGGGCTTCCTGGGCTGCTCCAGTGTCCTGGGTCTCAGTCCCTGATCTATAAAATGGGTATTATTACCCCCTCAGAGCTCTGGGCCTGCAGCAACCTCTCTGCTGCATCCTCGTGGCACCTGACAATGATGCAGGCTTCACCAGATCCCAAGGGCCTGGCCATGGCCTTAAGAGGCCAGCACTCCCCCCAACTCACAGCAAATTGTAAAAAGGCCAGTGCGAGAAGCCCGATCCCTGATATCAAAGTCTGAGATGTTGCCTCTCATGCCTCCTCTCTGGAAACCTCAACTTCCCCCACCTGCCAAACGGGGTTGAAGGCAGAGATTAGATGGCAGAGGGAGCTGTGGAGGCCAGGCTTTGGAGTCCTCAGCATGAAGGCCAAAGAGTGAAATTTACCTGTGTATGTGCTGCCCCCACGTGGTATCCCCTGGGACTGCAGGAGAAATTTAAATAATCCCTTTGGCCAGAGGACTGACAGTGACTTGCTCCGCATTTGGGGAAGCCAGCACTATGGATGAGGAACAGCTGCTCACACGATATGAGCAGGCCACAGAGAGGAACAGAGACATCTGATGAGACGAAAGATGCCCAGCTTTCATGTGTTTATCCATCAAACATTTTTTTGGTTGGGGCTCAGACACCAGAGACATTCATGAAGGAGAAAAGTCATTTTTGTTCATGTGGAATTGAAATTCTCCCAGAAAAGACCAAATATAAAGATGAGTGAGTAAAATCTATATTGTTTAAGGTTCTGGTAAACACAGTTGGGAAGGTATCTGGAGAAAATCAGGCTTTAGGGGAAGATTTGACATTAGTCCAGCAGCCAACAAAATCCTACCTGAAGGGACGTTTGCTTAGAAACCAGAAGGCAGAGAGGGGTGGGCCGCACAGAAACCTGCAAAGAGATAGCACTGGGCAGGAGAATGGCACATGCAAAGGCCGCGGGGTGGGAGTTAGCTCCGCCCTGCATGGTTGTGGTGGAGTAGAATAGGAGCAGGGGAGTCACACCCAGGCTGTGGATGTCACTGTAAGACTGGCTTTTCCTGTGGATGATCCAAAGGGATTCTGGGCAAAGGAGGGCGGGACCTGACTTCAGGGGCACAGGATCCCCGTGGCTGCATGAAGCAGCATAATGATGGGAGGGCTGGGGAGCAGGAGGCACGGGTGTGCACAGCCTTGGACCTGGCAGGAAGTGGTCACACTCAGGATCCGTTTGCTGGTGGGACCCTGAAGATCTGCTGCTGGATGTGACTACAGATGGGTGCTGCCATGGGCGACCCAGAGTTGCTCATAAGGACAAAGTGGTAGCCAAGGAGATAGCTATGCGGTCTAAGCACCTGCTTAGGCAGGCCTAAGAACCCGGATTTGATCCCTGGTACCACACGCTGTGCCGGCCCCACCCCCACGTTCATTAAGCTAGCCCCTGAGATAGGTCGTGGTGACAAACACCTGCAATTCCAACACAGGGGAGGCTGAAACAAGAAGGTCACTACGAGCCCGAGCTGTGTAGTGAGACCCTGTATCAAATACATAAAATTTTAAAAAAGGGACAAAGCATATGGCGCCCAAAGCACCAGGGGCAAAAGGGAGAATCCGTACCACATCAAAATGTAAACCTTGTGGGGAGCGAAGGGCGTGATCCCCAGGGTAAAGGGGAAGCCCAGGGCGGGAAGAGCACAGGAACCTGAGGCTCTGGGGCAGAGTGGCAGCCTTGCTTCCCCGCCGTGGGCAGCATGGAAAGGTGCCAGCACTGCCAATCACTACAGAAATGCAAACCCAAAGCCCCGGCCCCCGACAGCCACCAGCCAAGCAGCGCAGCAAAGAACCAGAGGAGCTGGGACCCCACAATTCCTTTTTATTTTTTAATTATTGTTCATGCTGAGGATGGAACCCAAGGCTTCTCGCCAGCTAGGCAAGTGCTGTACCACTGAGCTACCTCCCCAGCACTTTTTAATTCTTATTTTGAGTCAAGGTCCCACTAAGTTGCCAAGTCCAGCCTTGTGCTTTCAGCCTTCTGCCTCGGCCCCCTGACAACCCTTCCATTTATGGGTAAATGACCAAAAGGAATTCCCCACAAAGAAGTAGTTTGTGCACTCGTGTTCCTGACGTTATTCTCAGTGGTACAGATGTGGAACAACCCAAGCATCCAGATTCAGGACTGAGAAAAATGTGTTTACACGCAATGGAATAATATTTGACCTTGAAAAGGAAGGGAATTCGTGGCTGAACCTTGAAAACATTATGCTAAGTGAAGCAGACACAAAAGGCCCTCAGAGAAGGCTACAGAGACGGCTCAGCGGCATAAACACCTGCCTGGCAAGCGCAAGGTCCTGAGTTCAATCCTTGGTACCAAAAGGGGAAAAAAAAAAAAAAAAGGCCTGTGAGTATCAGCAGGAGCACTCACACAGGCCTCAAGAACAGTCCAAGTCACAGGCAGAGGAGAGGGGTGGCTGCCAGGACTGAGGGCAGGGAAGGGGGTGCCATTGTTCAATGGGGACAGGTTCTATTTGGGAAGATGAAAAGAGACAGATGTGGGAAGATGGCGTAGTGGGAAGCAGCAGACACAGGGCCTCTCTGAGACATTAAGATACAGCAAAAGGAGGGGAAGAAGGGTGGAAGTGGGTACCCTGGATCTGAAGGGAGGATTGAATCCCACAGGGAGAGCGAAGAAGAGGGTAACAGGCAGACTTCTGGATTCAAACCTGTGGACATAGTGACTGTGACAACCCCAGAGGCCTCCATGGAGAGGCGTGGCCATGGAAGGGAGCAGCGGGCCTGCAGGACTGCACTGGCTAGGGGGTGAGTGCCGCAGGGTCAGACGACCTGCGGGAGAGGGCCAGCGGCTGGGAGCCGTCTTGGAGAGGGGCTGGCGGAGCTGAGGAGCCAGAACAACTGCCCGCTCCATGCAGCAGCTGGCAGATAGTTCAGGCCGACAGAAGGTGCGTGGCTCCCGCCCCGGCACCAGAAACAGCCTGAATTTCGGGAGAAATAAAGGAGCACGTTCACTGAGATTCTCCACTACCACCATGAAGTCACTGCTGGCCTGCTGGGACAAATCAACCCAGATCTGGACCCTGCCCACACTGTTCACAGGACAACAGTGAAGTGGACTCTCAACCGTGAAGTGGACTCTCTCTCTCTGTCTCTCTGTCTGTCTGTCTGTCTGCCTGTCTCTCTTTCTCTGTTTCTCTCTCTGTCTCTCTCTTTGTTTTTCTTCATTGTTTGATGTTCTCCCCTTTGACATCTACTCTTTTTTTTTGCCCCCCTGAAGTAGATATTGAACTCAAGCCTTGCGCGCTTGCCAGGGAAGCACTTATTCCACTGAGCCATCTCCCCGGCCCCTGTTTGATGTTTTATGACTTTTGAGCATGGTTTTTAGTTGTCTTGTGGTCTTTGTTCTGTTCTTCCTTCTAATTCTCCCTTCCCTCTTTCCCTCCAGTCTTCTGCTCCGGTTTCCCAAGGTTTACATGACCCCCTTTGTCCTCCAGCCTTGCTTCTAATCTCTTCCTCTTCTTCTATTTCTCCATTTTTCCCCTAACCCTACTTTTGTTTTCAGAAGCAGGAGAGGATTGTTTTAGTCCAGTGCTTAGCCTGTAATCAGCTGGCTCCAAGGCAGGACAATGGGCCTCGAGGAGCAGAGCCGCTCAGGGCCTGGTAGACAGGAAGCCGGGAAGACGATTGCGCAGGGCGGAGCCAAGGGGGAGATGAACGTGGCCGGGCCCCAGCCCCCGCCCCAGCCCCACCTCCCAACACCAAGCCAGCCTTGGGGCCCATAATCCAGTCCCCTCCATGAGCCCCGCCTCTCAACTGCAGGAGGTTTTGAGGGGACATCCAGATAGGAATCAGAACACCGGGGTTTGGTTTGGTCCTGTGAAATCTAAGATGCCTTTACTGACATCCAATTGGAGATGCGGAGTTCACAGAAGTTCAGACGTGGCGTTCAGGATGGAAGCCTGGGCAGAAACCCAAGCCAGTGAGGACGAAGCTGACCACATGCAGATTGCATCTCATGCCACAGAACAGGATGAAGCCAGCTGGGAGGGAGGGGAACTAGGTGCCCCACCCCACCCCTTTTAAATTTCTTTCTCTGAGAGTAAAATCAGCATATTGAAGGCTTATTACTGCATACAATTTTCTGGGTTGTATTAGATTTTGTTATATAGATCAGTTCATGTGGTTAAAGGTGGCCAATTGACAGTTACCTCAGTTTGTCATTTCCTAGGCTGTGTTTGACGCTGTTGTCATTGTTCATTATACCACTTTAGCTGAAGTGAGCCTTCCTCAACCCCTTTATATATATATATATATATATATATATATATATATATATATATATACACACACACACACACACACACACACACACACACACCCTTTTTGTGCTGAGTCATTGTGGGGCGGATCCTCCCCACCTAGGGTGGGGCCCACACCCCAGGGTGTGGAATCCATAAGGGGATCCAGCCAAACTTCTGACATGTCAGGTTGACGCCACAATCCACTGCTTGTCGACTTGGCGACTACACATATAATATTTTTTAAACCAGACTCCAGATACAAAGACATGTTTTTTTAACATCATACAACTTGGACATTATAACACAGCTTTAGTAGTCCTTAAGAATCACTATTAAGTCTGTTCACATTATATTACATGAAAAGCATAACATTCTGTCCCTGGCCTGCCAGAGAATCCTGTGCATCCCATTATGCAAAAGGCACTTTAGTCTATTTGTAAGAGTTCCCAAAGTCTAACAGTTTTAGCATTGCTGAAGAGTCCAAGTCCTAAGATCTAAGGCAAGCTCTTAGCTGTGAGCTCCTGTACAAATGAAAAGTTAAACACTTCCAACATTTAAAGGCACAAGATACATATTACCATTTTGAAAGGCATACACAGGAGGATACAAACCATTGGGCCCAAGGCAAGCCCAAATCCAGCAGGGCAAATGTTAAGTCCTGTGGTTCCCTGTGGAACATCCAAAGCAACCTGCAAGGAGTTGTAAGCTCCAAAAGCCTTCCACAGCTTCACCCTAGGGCACTTCTGCTGGTAGCTCTCATGGCTTTTTTGAGAGGCTGGCTTTGCTCTCTCCTTGAAGCTCTCCTTAAACCATCCACGTTCCCAGCTTTTCCAAACTTCTGAGATTTCCACTGAATAGGCTTCGCACTCACAGCTTCACACACCGCCCTCTCAGGGGCACACTGGCTGGCCTCCCAGGCCTTCTTCTGAAATCTAGGTGGAAGTCTTCTGAACCTCAGAACTCCTGAGTTCTGCATGCGCCTCAAACCAGTGTCACATGGATGATGCCAAGGGCTGCCGCCAGCTGGAGCAGTAGCCAGGTTTTCTTCTCTCCTGGATATAGAGGTTGAGTGCCTGGATTTTTGAGCACTCTGACCCTGACGCCAAAGAAAAGATTCTTTATGCTGGCACCATTCTTGAATCTGGTGTGGCCACCACCTCCATTTTGGAACATGGGGCTCTGCGGCTATTTCCTCCAAGCAAAGTCCTTCACCCTTGCGATTCTGAGGCTGCAAAGGGTGAGAACCTGCCACCCTCTGTGGTGCCCTCAGGACACCTTTTCTAGTCTCCTGTTCCTCCTGAGCAGTGGAGATCTCAGCTGTATCTTTGCAGTCCACAACCATCCTAGCGCTCCCTTTCTGGCCAGACTCACAACATTTTAAATCATCCTGCTGGGCTCTTTGCTCCTGACTCTCAACATAAATCTTATTAAAAGCCCCCAGCAATATCCATGCCACGGCCTCAACATTCAACTGCCTTGAGATTTTTTTTTCAAGATTAATTAACCCACTGCACTTAATCTGAATCTCAGGCAGTCTCTGGACAGGAGCAAAATACAGACAAAACTTTCTGCCAAGGCATAACACAAATTATCCAACGACCAATGCAGTCCTTCTTCCGAGCAGAAACCTCCCCAGCCTGGTCTTTATGGGCAGGCTTTCTATCAGTCTTCTGAGCTCTGACCAGAATCTCCCATATAGAAGAGCTGAGGGCATTCTAGTTCTTCACTAGTGGGCAACCTTTCCAAACCTTTTTTATCTCTTCCCGTAAGACATTTCCAAAAGCTTGAAATCCACATTGTCAAGTATAATCACAGCAACAACCCAACTCCCGGTACAAAATTTTGACTTGGTTACTTTTCACTCACTACTGGGACAAAATACCGACACTCAAAAGGAAGGAAGGAAAGGTTTATTTAGCTCGTAGTTAGTGGAGGCTTTAGTCCATACTCCGCTGGCTCTAAGGCAAATGGCAGCATTCGTGATGGCAGAAAACAGAGCAGAGAAGGAGCAGCAGCCGAGGCGTCCATCGAGGTTCTCTCTCTGCCTTCTATGCTGACTGTGCAGACCCGCGCTCCACCATGAAGACTGGAGCTCCTCCAGTGTGGCGTGGGGAAGTGGGGCGCAGAAGCCTTCCTCAGCCCCTTTATAGACCCTTTTTGTGCTGAGTCATTCTGGGGCGGGGCCTCCCCACCCTAGGAAGGGGGCCCCCCACGCTCCAGGGCATGGAATGGACAAGGGGATCCAGCCGTGTTTCCACCATCTCAAGTTGATCCACTGTACCAACCACCACAGATGCTCACCTTAATCAATCCATTCCAGTGAAAAACAATAATGATCCACTCTTACACTGTTTTTATGGGCCTAAAATTTGGGGTCAGATTGGTTTAGAGACTCTCAGAAGGTGACAATCTAGATATCCCCTGGACCCAGAGTTTTGTGAAAGTTCAGCCAGACCTGGAATAGTATAGTTTCATAAAAATATAACATGAGCCATAAATTCAAATTGCAGTTAATTTTAAATTTTCCAGTGGCTAAAAAAAAGGTACAAGTTGGGCCAGCCAAATAGCTCAGCAGATTAAAGTGCCTGCAAGCAGGCACAGGAGCTAGGGGTTCGATCACTGGGCCTGCTGTGTTGACCCTGCCCCCAGGGAATGCTCAGATGGCAATTGAGACTGGGCATGGTGGCACGCACCTGTAATCCCACCTTTTTTTTTTCAGAACCAGGGATTGAACTCAGGCCCTTGCATTTGCCAGGCAAGCACTTATTCTACTGAGCTATCTCTCCAGCCCCTCCCAGCTCTTGTAGGCAGATCACTACAAATCCAATCTAGTAGTGAGACCCTGAACACCCTGTAAACCCTTCCCTAAAATACAAAAAAAAGAACAAAACAAATAAACAAACAAACAATAAAGTAAAGCCAGGCACGGTGGTATATACCTATAATTAACATTTGGGAGCCTGAAGCAGGTGAATCATGAGCTTGAGGCCAGATTGAATTACATAGCAAGGCTGTCTCAAATGAAATAAAAAGCCAGGTATGGTGGCACATACCTGTAATCCCATGTAATCCCAGCACTCAGAGGCTGAAGCAGGAGGATCAAAAATTCAAGCCTATCCTGAGAATTTATCAAGAACAAAATAAAAAATGGGGTGGGGATATTGCTCAATGCAAAGACCTTGGTTCAATCCCCAGCACTGAAAACAAACACAAAGGAACAAGTGGTGATATATGCATTTTGTTGGCTTGCTGTGGTACAGCTAAAGCCCTTTTTTTTGTGTATTTGGTATGGGGTCTCACTATGCAGCTCAGACTAGTAATGATCCTCCTGCTTTCAGCTCCCCCACCTGCTTCAGGCCTGGGCCTCCACACCTGATCTTGGTCACCAGCTCAGTGTGCCTGGGAGCAGGGCTGGCAAGGCACATGGTGCTGGGGATCAAACCCCGATCCCTACACTTGCCTAGGCAGGCACTTAGACCGCTGAGCTATCTAGCCAGCCCTAAAGTCCTTTCTTGCCATCAATATATAGTAATATTCAAGCAGCTTCTCCTCCTTACTATTGCTCTATCCCTGGACAGCGGGGCTTCCCCATGGTGGTGTCCATGTGGACTCACTGCTCTGTCAGTGCCCGGAGCCACCTGTGGCCATGTCATCCAAACAGGGGACAGCTCCATGCTAGAGCATTGGTCCTGGACAGCCATTCCTACGGGTCTGCCCATCACCGCAGGGCCCCTGGTGGGGCTGCCCAGGTGTTCTCCTGGTCAGGGCACTGTGTCCCTGGGCACAGTCCTGAGGGCCGCAGAGGAAGCACAAGGTTGGTTGTGACAGTGTTAGCCTGGACAGCTAACTTCACTTTGCCTTGTCACCGAGGCCAACTCTACTGGAAGGACAGGCATCAGACTCCACTCGGAACAGAAGAATGCAGAGAGCCCGTGGACCTGTTTTAAAATGTGCTCCTGCATCTACAGTATGGACTCGGGGCTTTCTCTTATTCCCCATGTGATAAGATGTCAGAGTGTGGGTTTTTCTTGCAAGATGAACAATATAGTACAGGACACATTTTATATGCATAGCAGTTTCTTTTTTATGTATTTAATACAGAATCTACAGGGTCTCACAATTCAGATTGGACTCATAATGATCCTCCTGTTTTCAGACCCAAGAGCTGGGATTATAGGCACGCACCACCACACACAGTCTCAGTCACCATCTCGGTGGGCCCGGGAGCGGGGATCAAGCCATGGTCCCTGTGCCTGCCTAAGCAGGTGCTTTAGTCCACTGAGCTATCTGGCCAGCCCAAAGAATTGTATAGGACCAGGGCAGGAAACCTGTTCACACACTAAACACTAAAGAATCCAGCTGAGGGCCTAGAGCTCCTGCCAGTGCCTCCCTCAAGTCCAACTGGAGGCCTAGAGCCCACCACAGAGTCTCGGGCAGGCCTGCTTCATGGACCTGCGCTGAGATGGCCCAAAGGTCAGTGGTGGAAGCTAGGAAGTCTACTCCAGCGGGATGAAGGATCCGTGCCAGCAGGCTGAGGGATCTGCACTGAAGCCAGGAAGCGATGCTCAAGATGAGGACCAGAGCTCCCCCAAAGAGAACCACAGGCATCCTCAGCGACAGCGTGGTCCCCAGCTCCTCCAGTGATGCGGAAAACTGAGATCCCATCAGGAAAGCCCATATATGACAAGCTTCGTGAGGCTGAGCAGTGCACCATGTTCCCCTCCAGAGCCAGGAAGCGATGCTCAAGATGAGGACCAGAGCTCCCCCAAAGTTCATCGGGAAAGCCAATGTGACAAGGTCCTCCAGCAGCACAGCCCAAGAGAACTAGCAGCTTCCAACAGCTTCTCCTAATACAAGTTCCAGCAGCTTCTCCTGTTCTGCGTTTTTTTTTTTGTTGTTGTTGTTGTTGTTGTTTTTTGGTCTTTTTGAAACAGGGTCTCACTATGCAGTTCAGGCTGGCCTTAAGCTCACTTTGTAGCTCAGGCTGGTCTCGAACTCACAACAATCCTCCTGCCTCAGCCTCCCGAGTGCTGGGATTACAGGCATGCACCACCATGCCTGGCTGTTCTGCCTTTATGCTGCTGGCAACAACCCTCAGGTGGGCCTGCCACACCCAGCACCATGCTAGTTCAATTCAGCTGGGTGTAAGAAGTTGGCCACCAGTTAGAAATCCACTATAGAGGCCCACTGCTACCCCACAGCTGGACTCCCCTCCACAGATGCAGCCAGCGTGGCGGCTCTGGGCTGCCTGCTGGCTGCTCCACGCGGCGCCACTGTTCCACAACAAGGTGTTCCAGGTTCAGTTTTTACTTTTCTTCCCCTAGCTCCAGCTTCTTAGTGGAGCCTGGCATTCTGAAACCGAACTCTGGGTGCTGTCCAACTTCCTAATTTTTACCAGCCCAGTAGGGAGAAAGTGGCAGCTCGTGGGGTGTAGGCTGCATTTCCGGTTACCACTAAGGCACCCTCACCCCCTCCCTCTGCATGTGCTTCTCCTCTTTTGCACACAGCTCTTCTCTCCCTGCCTTCTTTCCACTGCGGGCTGCAGCTGCCAGCTTTTCTGTTGGTGTTTCTTTGTGCTTGTTTTGAGACAGGATCTTGCTGTGCAGTCCAGGGTGGCCTAGAACTCAGAGAAATCCTCCTGCCTCAGCCTCCCAAGCACTGAGACTGCAAGCGGGCACCACCATCCACAGTCCTCTTTGTTTTTATTTTCCACAGTTTCCTGTATGTCCTGGCAGGAGTTTCTTGTTTGCATTGTAGACCCTGCAGAACTGCCTCACTTCTTCTGTTAAGTTTGTCCACAGTCTCCTCCACCATCTAGAATGACTTCATTTGATTGACAGAAGGTGTTTCTCTGTTGTTTTGTTTTGTTTTATTTTGTTTCTTTGCCTCTAATACATCTGTGGGATTTTTGTTGTTGTTGTTGTGATAAAATTTAGGTAACCAAATCTCCACTTGTAATGTGTTGGTTCGGTGGCAGTGAGGACCCTCAGGGGTGTACACCGCCACTACCAGAACTTCCAGCTCCCCTGGCACTGCTCCACTTGTCAAAACCAGCCCCAGGAGCCTCTGATCTACTCTGCCCCTGCAAAGCTGCCCACTCTGGTTCCAGCCTGAGAGAGGAATCGGGCACCGCTGGTCCTGAGCATCTGGCATACTCCCAGGGTTCTCCGAGCTTCAGTGTGCAGAGCGCTGTGCTTCTTACTGGGCTGAGAATGTCCCACAGCACAGGAGCTGTGCCCCAGTCTGTCCCCAGGGATCTGCAGGAGACCCTGCAGCACTTATCCTGCTGCTCTGAACCCGGGGTGCCAGCACCTGTCACCTGTCTGCAGCCCTGCGCTTGCTGTGTTGGGATTTGTACTTAGAAGTACATTTGCAACATGGCAAGCACAAGGGCCTGAGTTCAATCCCCAGTTCTGCCAAAAAAAGGAAGAGGAGGAGGAAGAGGAAGATGAGGAAGGGGGAGGAGAAGGAAGAGGGGGAGGAGGGAAAGGGAGTAAGTTTTCCACAGAACCACTCATGCTCCTGCCAGGACTGCAACTGCAAGGACTCAACTGCCACCCCTCACCAATACCTGTCACCTTCTGGTTTCTTTATTTTTACATGATTGCTGCCCTCCTGAGGGTGACAGGGTGATTGGGACACTGAGCATCTTTTCACCATCTTTCTGGCTATTCCTGCATCTTTTTAGAAGAAATATATATTTAAATCATTTGTACATTTTTTAGTTGAGCTAACACTTATGCTTGTGAAGCCAGCTTTAAGAAATCCCTTCTGGGGCTGGGGAGATAGCTCAGTAGAACAAGCAGTTGCCTGGCAAGTGCAAGGTCCTGAGTTCAATCCTGGTACTGAAAAAAAAAAATCCCTTCTTGATAGGGGTAGTGACACCACCTGTAATCCAGCATTCTGGGAGGCTGAGGCAGGAGGATGCCCAATTTTAGCTCAGTCTGGAGAACTTAGCAACTTACTGAGACATGGCTCCAAATGAAAAAGAAACACTGGGGATGTAGCTCAGTGCAAAGACTCTGGGCTCAATCCACACTACTAAAGGGAAAAGAAGCTCCTTCTTACCTCAGTCAGGAGGATATTTTCTGACTTTTCTTCTAATTTGTCGGAAGAGGGTTAACTTTTTTCCAGTGATGTTTATCATTTTTACCTTTTAAGTGTGCAGTTCAGTGGCACTAATTACATTCCTTTCCGGTACCCCCAACAAAATCAGCCACACCCTCTTCAGCCCCTGGCACCTCAATTCTCCCTTCTGTCACTGTGGCCTCTGTGCCTGGCTCCTTCCACCTGGCACAATGTGTTCCAGCTCCATCCATGCCATAGCATGCGTCAGAATGTCATTCCCACAGGACAGAGGGAGGCACTATTGCGTAATTTCAACTATTCAGGAGGCTGAGGCAGGAGGATTGCTTAAGCCCAGGAGTTAGAGCCTAGGAGCCAAAGCTCATATACCCATCATGTTTTAACCAGGAAACAGATCACTGAGCTTCAACATGGAGGGACAGATGCTTCCATGGGGACCTGGTCACAGACATAGGGGAGGAGCCCAGAAGCACAGGAATGGTGGCTACCAGAAGAAGCTCAGAGCAATTCACAGCAGCCCATGGCCCTACAGCCTGGCAGCCAGAGGGACAGGGAGGAGTGACCCCACCTCAGCCCAGGCCCTGTGACGAGTCCTCTAGGGTACAGGAGAGGGAGAGGCTCTGGCCTGGCCACCTCAGCTCCTGGGCAGGTAGGAGGCCAGCTCCCAGCAGAGATCTGGGGTCAAGAGTGGGGTGGGGTGGACAGCCCCAGGTGGGAGGGCAGCTCCTCTGTGGGTCCAGCCCTGGCTCCTGGGACCCAGTGATAGCATAGAGGGCTGTCCTGTCCTGAGCCCCTCGCTGTCCCAGCTCTGCCTCGGCCATTCCTGCGTCCTCTTTGGTCTGGATGCCCCAGCAGGCTCCGGATCCTGACTGGCGGGAGCCCGGGCCTGACCAGGGCTGCAGGGCCAAGGACCAAAGCCCATGCCGAGCCCCAGCTGCACACATGTCTGAGCACAGGTCACTGCCGGCTCGGGCTGGGGAAGGCAGGGTAAGATATCACAAAAGGATTTCTCACCTGTTCCTGAGGGCTGCAAGTCTAAGACGGAGGTGCTGGTGGTGGGCTGCTCCTCTGAGGCCTCTCCCGCGCCTGGAGGCAGCGACCTCTTCCTACCTATGTCTTCTGGTCGCCCCTCTGTTGTGCCCGTGTCCTCTTCCCAGAAGGACATGATATCAGAGGAAAATCCACCCTGATGGCCTCATTTTTACCTAATTACCTCGGTAAAGTCCCAAGCTTCACACAGTCATACTCTGAGACCCTGAGGGTGAGGAGTTCCTCATGTGACAGTCAGGGTCCCCTGGTAGCTTTTGTTTTTGGTTTGTTTTTTATTGCAGTACTAGGGATCAAACTCAGGACCTTGCCCTTGCTACACAGGCACTTAAGCTGCTGAGCTATCTCCCCAGCCCTGGTGTTTTGTTTTGTTTTGTTTTGTTTTGGCAGAACCAGGGATTGAGCTCAGACCCTTGCACTTGCCAGGGAAGTGCTTATTCTACGAGCCATCTCCCTGGCCCAAATATTTTGGTGCATGTTAAGCCATATTCTTTCAAAAGCACATAATTAACTTGCATGATAGTGTTTTCTTTTCTTTTCTTTCTTTTTTTTTTTTTTTTTTTTTTTTTTTTTTTTTTTTTTTTTTTTTTTTTTTTTTTTTT